>UELU01138971.1:33884-46734 GCA_900490025.1 Megastigmus dorsalis
CCCGCCGAAGCTTTTCCGGGTCTTCCTGTGTATTTATTATAATCATTAAATCTTGCTTCACCAAACTCTTTCTCATTTGCGGAATTCTTAATTAGAGGCTGCGAGAGGTAATGATTCATTTTTCTTTTTTCTTAAACGGACCTCTTTTCTTTTTCAGCGGAGTACATATTGCCATGCAGTCGACCAGATCCTGGGATAGATGCGTGCATCCAAAAGACCTTCAATCACCTGAAGCCTTATCTTGTAAAAGGTCGGTACATCTTAATGGCACCATTACTTTCGAATATTTTAGCCGATTCTTATGGGAAATTTTATATTTATCCCGCAGCAATTTTAATCGCAATGGTCAATTTCTAATTTAACAAAGTGCATGTAATAAGATTTAATTATACTGTGAATAGTATATATAGGTGTGTATTACGCCACAAGTGTCTGGTTGACTTAGACTTTTGAGACTGTGGAGCTATAAGCTTTTTGACGGATCGCTTATTATGAATCTGTTTGATAATTATGATATTATGAGTTTATGACGCAAGTAATCACGTGCAAAAGCTTGCGAAAAAATTCCTACTATACATTATAAAAATAATTTATTATCATATGCCTGAAAAAAACACGAAACTTTTTATAGAAGATATTAAGAATACCTACATCTTGATAATTTATGTACATTAAAGAAAACAATGTTTCTGTTCTATAAAGCTTGCCCTGTAAAATTGCAGGAAAAAATAATTTTAATCGATTGAAGACCATCGAATGTTAATTTCCACTATCTTTCAGGAATCCAAGATTTGGATCTGCCGCCAATCGATCCCCTGACGATCCCCGAGCTCGGCATGGAGAACGGCCAGGGCGCTGTCCGAGTTCGCGCTCTATTCTCCAACATCACAGCCTTCGGACCGGGTAACTACTCGGTGAACAAAGTCCGCTCGGACCTCAAGAACTTAAGGATCGACCTGCACCTGACGATACCAAAGATCGAGCTCCAAGGTCGCTACGAGGTCGCCGGCAACGTACTCCTCTTCCCCATTCAGAGCCAAGGCGACTTCTGGGCGTTCTTCGGTAAAATTAACCGCCTACTACATTTACGAGCGCGGCGCGTTGCATATTAATTAGCCGCGGCTTAATTAAATCGCACGGATAAGCGAGACGGCTATTTTTTTGTCTTTGACGATAAAAACGCGTTGGGCAATGACACCGAGAATATAATGGATTTTATTGAAGAAAGTATATCGGCTGAGTCTTGTAATCCGTTCTTGCTGTTTCTATCGGTCAAAATAGATATATGGTTTGTAGCTTTCGGCTTTGAGAATATTTATCTGGTATCCTTGAAAAAAATGGTGTAATACAATGGTGATAGTGCTAAAGTCATAAAATTTATTTTGATACCACCGGTAGCTTAATCGACCAATTAAAAAGAAAACGATGTAAAACTTGACTAATTAAAGAAAGTTTGATACACATGATTAAAATCATGTTAAGTTTAATTTAAAAATAAACTAAACATTGTTAACTATTTCTTTAAATTTTATTATAAATATTATAAAAATGTATTGTTAACCCGTGCAGAAACAGTTAGTATTATTAATATATTGCAGTAAGCATAAGTAACACATTGTCAACATATCGCAAAGCTATTACGAGCTATTGATAATGTTTCACTTAGGTACCGCAGCGATTATGCATTGATAATAGATTGGAAGAAGTAGCCCCAAAATGTTGGTGATTTTTGGAAGTTCAAAAATTTATGTCAAAATTTATTACTATCATTTAATAATAACATTTTCTAATGCTGATATATTGGTTTATACAAATTCTTTAGTTGTCGAAAATTACCACTGTATTGTGAATACTTCCTCCAATATATACGCAACATAAACTTTTGGACTTTCAAAACTGTTTTTTTTACTTAAAAAAATTCAAAATATTTGGTAATACCTTGTCAACATATTGCTGCAGCGCATAAATGAAACATTGTCAATGGCTCGGTATTAGTTTTGCGATATGTTTTTTACCGATATGTTGCTTACGCTTTCCGCAGTATATCGATGGTATTAACTCGTTTTGTAGGGAAAAGATGTTAACGCTGCTAGTTCATATACCAAAATTAAAAATTTCATTATGTCATGTGATTTTCTATCATTATTATAACATTGAGATTGTAATTGAGTTTAATGTCATGTCATTCGATCGTTTTAGTGAAGTGGCAAAGTCACGATAACATAATATCACTTGACCAATCAATGCACAAGCAAAAAAGCACAATTATACCGTTTCCCGCTCTAATCCAAGATGATTTATTTTCACCCAAGAATAAAGGGAACAGAACCAAAAGCGTTTGCTAACCCGTTGCTCCTTGCGTTAGGTGACGTAGCGGCGATCGCCCGAGTCCAGGGCGTGGAGGAGAAGCGCGAGGGCGTGCGCTACATGAAGATCGCCCGTCTGCTGATCGACTTCAGTCTGGGCCGCGCGCGCTTCCGCGTCGTCGACCAGCTCAACGGCAACAACGTCATCGGCCAGGCGATGAACCAGTTTCTCAATCAGAACGCCAAGGAGATCATCGAGGAGATGCGACCCGCCGCGAGCGCCAGCATCGCCAAGCACTTCATGTCCTTCCTCAATACCGCCTTCACCAAGGTGCCCATGAAGGTCTGGCTGCACGACACGTAGATATCGCGCAGGCCTGCATCCTCCTTCTCCTCCTCATCCTCGAGCCTCGAGCTAGTTTTCTTCGATCTTTTCTCGAGCATCGCGCTGAACGTTGATCCCGAGGCTCTTGTGTATATCGCCTCGTCAAATTGTATACGCGCTTTTTAAATCAGTTTCAGCTTTCACGAGGGACTGGACGACAAGAGCCGAACAAAAGGTTTTGACGGACGATGTGGAAACGGCGTTTCGTAGATTTTTGTTTTATCGGTGCACGATATCTAGCGTTCTCTGTGTCTCGAGAGAACCTGCAGTGCGATTATATGTGAAAAATTGTATTGTATTATCACACGTAGCTAAATATGGATATATGGATATATCCTTTGTATGTGGACTGTATGAAATCGTGACGGAACGAATTTGTTTTCGAAAAATTTGACTGCGAGACCTGTTTTCGGCAAGTGTATACGTACCCCAGGATTTTTTCCATACTCGTGTGTCGTTTCGATTCACATCAGCTCGATATATATAAACACATATGTATAAAGTAAAAATGGTACATTTGGCACAGTTTTGTCTGGATGACGGCTATTATCAAAAGATGGCAAACTCTCCCCCCGCATTGGCGCGATTTTGCGTCAGCCGTTATAGTCGCGATCGGCGAGCTGATGTAACGCGATGCCGGGAAGCGCGGGCTTGAATGGGTTTCATCAGCGATCGGCCCCTTCTTTTACGCACGCGTACACATAATGCGCACGCGAAAACATTATACTATTTATCTCCCTCCCTCTCTCTCTCTCTCTCTTTCTCTCTCTCTCGACATGCATATCACGATATTTTCATAACACCATTACTTCTTTTTACTTTTATTTTTACAAACTCTCGATTGGCATTGTGTCGCGCGTACATATATTTTTTATGATCTGGTTTGACGATCTGCGCATTAAGAACGAGAATTATTCGGGTCTTGTCTTGTCATATTGATAACTTCGGTATTAGTTTGATAATTGTGTGGTATAGTTGTGAAACTGATCAGCGTTGATTATTATATTCAAAAATATTCATTTTATTGCAAATGACTCTTTATCGTCAGTATTGAAATTTTTTTTATCGCTGTGACTTTTTCTCCAATGTTAAATTATATGTATACCAGTGCGTCGAGTATTGTTTTTGATACTCCATTTTTTATTTTCTCACTGTAATGGACATGTCATTTTTGTACTTAGACTATATAATATCTGCGTTTACAAGGTAGACGAACAGTTATCGAAGCAGCATTACCAATATTTTTAGTATGTACTTTTTATCTCAGTATATTCATGAGAATTGTAAATAGTTATTATGAAAATAAAATCGTCTTATTGATAATGTAATTAGCACCCTGATTTATTTTCTTCGTTGATACATTTTCTTCTATGGCTAATAATTTTTCAAATTGAAATGAATTAGAAGCGTCAAACTTGCAGCATCTGTTCTTGTGCAAGGAAATGTAGTGGCTATTTTAAGAGAGTTGTGTATGCTTATAAACATGTGAAAATTAGTCGTCTATCGCTTGATAATTCGACTAATTTCATTGTCACAATCGGTATCCAGCATAATGATTATTTTTTTACATTATCTATATATAGGCTCCATTATGATTTGATGTATCATTAACATGAAAATGTTTATAAAGATTTATAAAAGTTATATTTTGCTATTGTCGGCGGTATTAATTATATATTTTAACATTTTATAATTTTTTACGTACGGCAGACAAATATAAAGTAAGTTACGATACTTATAACTTTACCGATTACGATGTAACGATCAAATCGATTGTTCGATCGATTTATAATCTAAGAACTAGCTCACGCGTATTAGCATGTGAAAGTTAATGAATGAGAAGTCTCCAAGAGACAAATAGAACACATTCTGGAATAAACATAATTTACGTACGCATTATAACGATGTTTGTGTTCTATCAGGCGCCACAACTTACTCAAGACTAGGAAGCGTCTAGATTTGGAGCAGACTAAATCTATAATAGTCGTCTCCACACTTTTCCATGTCCAACAGCGACCCACACAGTCTCTCGTTCTCAAAAAAAAAAAGTGTGATCGTATGGTCGCGCTGGGTAAAGAGAAAGAGAAGGAGAAAGAGAGGGAGAGAGAGAGAGAGAGAGAGAGAGAGAGAGAGAGGTTAGCTCTCGATAATGAATCGGAACCGTGGCGCTGACTATCAGCTGTGAACTTTGACACTCGTTTATACACATGGAGCTGGAGGATGTGCGCGCGTAAGCTCTTAGAACTTGAAAGGAACCGACGACGACGTCGCCGATTCCAAAGCGTCGCAGTGTATACTCGTCTGGCAAGCCCTCAGAAAGTGACAATCAATCGAATCGCTCGGTCGTTTGAGTCATTCTCTCTCTCTCTCCCTCTCTTTCTTCCTCCATTCACGTGCATATCTGGGCACATGTCGATCGAGAGCAGGAACAGTAGACTCGTTGCCTCGTAAAGGATCGTTCCTTCGCGAATACACGTATAAATTGGCACATCGACAGATACATCATCGTGTGAGTGTAAAGTATTAGACAATGGGTCAGTTTACCAAGAGGCAATGGTTGACGCTGATCGTCATCAGCATCGCCGATTTCGCCAATGCCATCTGCGTCTCACTGCAGGCGCCCTTCTACCCTCAGGAGGTAAGTGCAAAATCATTCTCGTTCTTACCTAGACGAATATTCGTAAGGAATAATTGTGATTAATTTTTTCCATTACTACGAAATTCTGATGTCAATGGGGTTAAATGTGAAAATTACCAAAAATGTTTTAATTCCAATTAATAGAAAAAATAGCTTAACCAGCAAAAAATAGATCGAGTAATATTATTGTTAACCTTTTATCAATATTTTCTCGACGTTTAATGAAAAAGAAAAACATTATGACTAGTGATTTTTTTTTCATTTAGATGATTAAGTGACTTTTATCAAATTAAGCAGTTGATAAGCGCTGGATTAAAATTTTATATTTTATGAAATATTGAACAGCTCGATCAAAACGTGTAGCCACGTGCGATAGTAGGAAATATTGACATTTGGACAAGTATGTACATCTACAACAATTGACATGTGCGACACGTATACACAATGGCCTGGAATCGAGACCTTAAATGTTTACGTGTTAGCAAATCTTCTGCTCTCGGCTTAGATGTCAGACATTAACGAAATTATTTTTGATGCAGAGAACACCGCCTTAACGTTTTAGCCAAGATACGACAAAAATAACTCGCGCTTGAATCGGATATATTTCGTAATTACATGAATGTATCGTGTATGACACTTTGTGCGTGCGTGCAGTAAAAAAATATGCCGAGCAGAGTTGATATGCGGCCAAATTTGGTATTTTCACTTTATTGTGTGTTGCATATACACGCGGTGGCTCTTTTTATCGACGAGAGGCGAGAGAACGAGAAAAAAACTGTTGCGTCAGGTTATTAAAAAAATTTGCGTGAAATTCCGCACGGCGAGGGGAACTGATGGAGAGAATTTTCTGCAATCATTTTAGGTTGAACAGGTCATGGAACGATCGAGAAAGTGCAATATCGATAAGTATTGGCTTTGAAAAATGAGAGAAATACGTAGAATGTCGAAGATCCAACAAAGTCCACGTGAACGATAAAAATTCAAGTATAAGGTTGAACTTTGTTTATTATAAAATTAAAACGATACGAATGAACTTGATAGATTAAACTATTTAAAGAATTGTATTAATTAATAGAGATAATGATTACCGATATTGAATTAGTAGCGGAGTTTGAGGAATCGTACCATAATTTCTGTGCAAACTTTTAATATTTTAACGATATCCTTAGAAGCTGCGAAGGAATGACTTGAAATTTTTGGCGCCGTCACATTGAAGGGCAAGTTTTTAAAATTCAACAATACGATGTTAGCCAAAAAACTCAATTATCAACAAACTCACAGAAATTTTGAGAGGAATCGTAACTATAAAAGTGTACCGATAAAGTCATTGCAAGAGAATTGACAGTTTTTTAAACTTGTGCCATTTTATAACCGTGAAAGGGCAATTTGTTCTCAGAGATTACTCGGTTATTATCAAATTCCTCAAATGTTTTTCATTTTTGCATTCGATTTCTTGACCGATCTAATTTCACGTTAACTTAAAACAAATAATGCAGCTGCTATCGAGAGATGCGTAACAAAGGTAGCAATTGTTCTTGAATCACTATAAATCGCGTGTTTATTTACTTGGCATACAACGATTACAAACAGCTATCAGTACTAATTCGTGTCTAGAAAGATCAGTAGCAAGACAGTTTAGAAACGGACGAGATAAAGGCCGGGGAGTCCGCTCGAATATATTCGACATACAAATTTCTTCGGTCACAATGCGAGATGAGACACTCGACTTGATAATGTCACGTCGTAATCAGCCTATATTTCTCTCTTTCTCGCTCGTTCTCTCTTTGGCTGGGTGGATAGAGCTATAGCCACGTCCAAAGTTTATCGCCGGCGCTATTTATCTTCGAGAAGATGGTTAAGTGCGAGATAAAAAGTAATCGCGCTCGCGGTGCTGGCACACGACGCTCGCGGAACTGCGTATATGTATAACACGCAGTGTATAAGTGTGTGGTATATCGTGCAGCGGCTCGTGGCTCTCTATTTGCCTCATAGTAAACACGGCATTCAATTATTACGATTTCGTAGCGTTATCGCATTTTCATGTGTCCATTGATGCATTGCAGGCGGAGAAGAAAGGAGCCTCGGCCACCGAGTACGGATTGGTGTTTGGAATCTTCGAGCTGGTCGTCTTCATTATCAGCCCCGTTTACGGACAGCATGTAAATATTCTATTCTTTTTCGATAGATCATTCGTCGATGCGTCTGCTGCGAATACGTGAATCATCTGTCTATAACTGTTTTGTTGTTGCATGAATGCAATCGTATAATGGCACTTTAAATTTGAGCTTTTTTCTCCCACATCTCGCTGAATTGTCGATTTATTAATGAAATGATGGTATTATTAGATATTTTGCGAGTCAACACATTCGAATCTTCGCGTAAAGAAGAAATATTGCAGTGCTTAACAGATCATTCATTACTGCAATAATTGCGTACGTATTTTATGCTGTACGAATAGAAATACTTTCATTATTTATTAATATTGAATTTTACAAAGCACTAATTCTTTTTAAATATACATCCAAGCGATTATGACCGTGCAACAGAGGATCGGTTTTGTAGAAATTGTATTCACTTTTAAAGAAATTATAACAGAAGCTAAGTTGTTGCAGACGATAATGATAATTTTACAGATATGCAATCAATTAAATTCAATCCACTGAAAAATACACTTGATCTTTAAACGTGCTCAAAAACAGTTTATTTCAAGTTTAGTTGCATTGACAAAATAGATTTTATGCTAATGAACATGCTCTAGTCAAATTTCGTTCTGAACTTGAAAATGAAAATGTTTGAGTGATTGCACCGGCAATCGTTATCCTCGAAATTCCAGATAAACCGAATAGGTCCAAAGCTGCTGTTCAACGGTGGCATCTTGACGACCGGGACATGTGCCATTTTCTTCGGTATGCTGGACAAGGTGGAGGGTCATTATCCCTTCATCATCCTGTCCTTCGTCATACGAATAATCGAAGCTCTCGGCAACGCCGCTTTTCTCACGGCCAGTTTCGCCATCATCGCCAAGGAGTTTCCCGATAATGTCGCCACCACATTCGCCAGCCTCGAGACCTTCTTCGGCTTGGGTCTCATCGTCGGGCCAACCGTCGGTGGAGCTTTGTTCCAGGTTTGATAATATATAGACCGACGATCGCTTTTTTTTGACGGATCGCTGCGAGAGGGCTCTCGATCAATCATTTTAGACTAAACAATTGATAAGCGATCAAGATTAATTGACCAATAATAATTATTTATTGAATTATTTAATGATTCGTCGATGTACATACTCTTCCTTCTTTGGAGACCTTTTAATTAATTTAGACACAAGTTTTATCATTATAAATATTTTAAGTTTGAGTTTCGCGATTAACTAAAGAGTTTGATATTTGGAGTAAATACAAGATGTCGGTATGAATTATTTGTTGAAAAAAAAGTTGCTATCTGGGGAATATAAATTTTTTGTGTACTTTTACATAACTCAACTCGGTAAAGGTTTGTTTCTATATTATTAACATTCAACACGAAATCAGTCTGAACAAAGTAATTTGTCATTACGATCAAGAGGAAAGGTCGTTTTATTAAGATTCTCGCGTATCACTGAATTATAATAAAGCTGTAACTTTGGCACAAGCTTTCAATCAACGCGTCTTATCTAAAAAAAGAAACCTTTATAAAACCAGTAATGAGATTAAAAAACAAGAAGAAGAATGTGAGGAAGCGAGAGTGCTAAAATTCGAGAGTCCTCTCGGAGCGTAATATAAGGCCCGTGTGCAGGGTAGGGCAGCAGAATGATTGTACTAATCGATCTCTTGATAGCTGGGAGGATACACGACGCCCTTCGCAGTCCTCGGCTTCGCGCTGTTCCTCGCCGCGGTAATGACCGCCTTCGTCCTTCCCGTTCATCACAACAACGAGGACGACACCGACACCATCGAAGGTATACTTATAATATCCCGTATCTTTTACCAGCTCCTAAAAACATTTATTCCCCTGGCAATGGCAATGGCATTCCTCTCGATTAACGCTCATCCTTCTTGTTTTACTCTCGTTGGACCAATTCACGCAACCTGCAGGCAAGTTTATGAAGGTGCTGAGAATACCGGGAGTAATGGTGGCGACCGCATCGATCATCGTGACAAGCATGAGCATAGGATTCCTACAAGCGACTCTCGAGCCTCATTTGCGCCAATTCAATCTGAGTCCGGTCGTGCTGGGCCTCATGTTCGTCATCAACGGTGGCACTTACGCCATGACCGCGCCTGCCTGGGGCTGGCTTTGCGACAAGCACTCCAATCCAAAGGTAAGTTACTGCATCTTTACCGACATTTATATATATATACTAGATCGACTTTGGACCGTTGGTCGACGTTGGTCGAAATTGTCGCCAGCTGCGAGTGACGGCGATGACGTGTGGAGAGAGTTGCAGCTTTCGCCAAATGAAATACCCGTTACAGGTGGTTGTGCAGTCAAAGTCTAAATTCAGTCAGAATTCGCTTTGGGTTACGGAATCTCTCTGCTCTTGTGTGATTCTACTTTAAAAAACAAATTAAAACTTGAGTAGATAAATACTACTATTAAAGTAAACGACGTTAAAATAAGAAATCGTGCAATTGAAATAATCGAGAAATTATAATATACATTGCATTAGCATTGGTAATGGTGGTAATTAAGTTAAATTTAGATCTTATTAACGACATCTACTAATAATTTAAAGTACGAAACAAGAGAGAGAGAGAGAGAGACAGAGAGAGAGAGAGAGAGAGAGAGAGAGAGAGAAAGAGAAAATGATTTGGCTTATCTCGTAAAAAGATGTGAAAGTATAGCAGTTCAAAAACCGTATCGGCCGTTGACGTCATAAAATTGATGCTGTAACAAGTCTTAATGATTCAATTCGTTAGCAGTTTTTAAATAAATACATGTCTATCGCGCTTTTGAACGGAAATTTATATCGCTGATAGAAAGGCAATGACGAATGAAATTCTTGTAGGTAGCAACAGTTGCCGGATGCATGCTGGTCATGATTGGATTCGGCCTGATAGGACCTGCACCTTTTATACCCTATGGAACCATGCTTTGGACGACCATATGCGGTCTGGTCATTCACGGACTTGGTATGTCCGCACAATTGGTGGCCAGTTTTACCGATGCTCTTAGGATTTCTATGTGAGTATTCTCCAAATATCGAAAGGGCGAATTATTTCTTTTTTTCTTACCAATTATAATTATAATTGTAATTCGTATAGTGCCCGTTTTAACGCAAAAACAAATAATTATTAACCCGTTTTAACGCAAAAACTAATAATCATTAGTTTTTGCGTTAAAACGGGCACTATACGAAGCAGCTGAAAACACAAAATTCTAATTTTAAACAGCGTGTAAAGCAAATTAATTTTCAGCTTGTTTACGCGATACTGGCGAGCTATTGCGCACCCAAACAGCATTTGCTTTAGCCATACTTCTAATCTCGTTGTTTTGAGCACAACAGTGAAGCATGATGTTGATGCCTCTCTTGGCATTTTTTTCCTTATTTTCGATGATTTATTGCCTTTATAATTTGCTTATCACTAATTTCACTACTATACGCATAATTGCAATTGTAGTTTAGACTGATTGTTAAAGAGGAAAAGAAGCCAATGTAGAATACGAAAGAATGACAGTAGATAGTAGTAGCGCAATATTTGAAATGGAACGCGGTAATTGACCCATAGTAATTTATTAGCTGCCAATCGTATTATCACAGAAACTAGATCCGAAAATTTCATTTGCAATAAATAGTAGATATTTTTTATATGTGTGTACACATCATTAAGATAATTTTATATAAAAGAATCGAAACTAATTACATCAATCTAATCTATCCTATTGTAAAGGTAAAATACTTTGTAACCGTAGTTCTGAAATCTGCTACACGAAATGAGACATCGATTAGTAATTGATTTATTTATCTGCAGCAATGCATTGAAAGCTATATATATATATATATATCTTTACACGCGTGCACGCACGCACTGCACATAACGCGGTTAAAAGAATTCGTAATTCAGTGATTCTTGGCGCCGTCCGACTATCAGCCAAGTTCTTTAAAAGCGCACAGCTTATCGGCTTTTCCATATTAAGAAATGAATATCTTATCGTCACGTAGCAGATACAGTCCGCCTAGTACGCTAGATTGTCCCGGGACATACACTACATTCTTTGTACGAATGCAGAACGGGTCATCGTGATTCAGGCGCTACTTTTTGTACAATACGCGTATACGCAATCTTCAAATGGCGCAATGGTTGAGGAGAATGATACGAAATGACATGAAGTTTTTTTTTTTGGAATATAAAACAATTTTTTAATTACTTTATCAATTCTATATTTGAATTACAGTATTTTTATTATTGGATAATTGATCAATTTGGCAAAGACAATCGTTTGTCATATGTTTTTCAAACTCCTATTTTCGTCTTTACTACGACTAAGGAAATGTGTTTGAGATATGCGTATTGCGTTATATAGCGCCTATCTGCATAGATACAGATATACGAATTCGTTCAATTTTCTTTAACACTCTATTGGTTATCGTTATCTGCCTTACAGATCGAACGGATTCCCGAATAATCTCGAGACTTACGGCCTGATTAGCGGACTTTGGACGAGTACTTTTGCCCTCGGTGCATTCATTGGCCCGAGCGTCGCTGGTATCTTGTTTGACAATATTGGATTCAGGAACGCCTCCATGTTTATCGTCTTGTTACACTTAATTGTCGTAAGTAATGCTCGATTGGTAAACGACGATTGAACTTATTTGCATCAGAAAAACGATACTGATGTGTTTTTATCAATTTTAATAAACCCGAGATTGTTCAAGTTGAAAATAAAAAAAAGTGCCGATACGCACTGTTCGCTCGTTTAAATTTTTACGATTTAGATTCGTTATCAAAAGTTTAATTTAATTAACACTAAATGTTGGTTTTATGCCTTTTTTTCCTTCAGTATTGCAAATCGCTGTTTCTATCTATTTAAAATAAGTAAGTTTGCCAGTTTAAAGTAAGTTTGCTGATTAGACGTGAAATTAGAGCATAGTATCTATGTTTTTAATCGTTTCAAGTAAAATGTAGTAGCAATTTTTTAAAGTCAACGTGTAATAAAATAAATATTAAGACCTATTAGTACCATTTTAACCCAGTTTTTAATGCAAGTTGCATGTTTCTGTATATATATATGAGTTGTTTCACGTCAACTGTCCCAGCGCGGCGTGCGAGCGCCAAATCCGGCTATTTTCAACTCGTACTATTCGTACTAAGACATATCTTAAAAAATTCTTGAATAACAGTTTTTGACGTATTTTTTCCTCAGCTTTCTGATGGTCTAGTTAGTTTTTTCAAAATTTTTAATATTCTTTTGACTATTTAGATCGAAAGCTGAGCATTTTTTACTTAAAAATAGATATTTTCCAAAAAGTGCTCAAGATGTTTTGATCGAGAAATAGAGCGCGAAAGAGAAGATGCAAGCCACCTATAGAGGATTAAATAAAGC
>UELU01138972.1:3883-22724 GCA_900490025.1 Megastigmus dorsalis
TGGGGGGGGGGGGCTATAAAGTAAACAATTTGTAGTGGGGCATGGGAGCAAACCTCCGGCCACGTGTCACCGATAAATATCATCGCATGGAAGACGAAAATGCAGATTCATCCGCGGTGCGTGGTCCAGCACATGATTAATGGGACACATGTATGTATACGTAGAAGGGGCTGCCTGCAGCAGCAGCAGCAGCAGCAGCAGCACCGAGAAAGAGAGTCGCGACGCAATTACACGCGTATCTGGCGCCGTGACGTAACGCGTATATACGCACACGCAGCGTTATATCTACGTCATTTTCAGCCAATGTCCCTGGTGGGCCGCGTGCGCGCGATTCCCTCCGCGTGTATAGTTTTGCGCAAGGCGGCCTTTTTCTCGGCTCGCCCGAAAATCCTCGAAAGCGCTCGCGTTCACTTTCCTCCTTCTCTCCCCCTCTCTCCCTCTCTCCCTCTCTCTCTCTCTCTCTCTCTCTCTCTCTGGAGGGCTTCGGAGCTTAACAACACACGTGTATAGCTTGCGCACAGCTTATATCTGTACGTGTACAGAGTGAGGAAAATAAAGGGCAGCAGGAGGGAAAAGCAAATGAGATAAAAATACGAGAAGAGCGAGAGAGAGAGAGAGAGAGAGGAAGAGAGGGAGTGGCGAGGGGAGCGGAGGGCAGAGAGAGAGAGAGAGAGCAATCGCTGATCAATAGATGGACAGGAGGCGAGCGTAGGGGCGAGAGCGAGAGGGAGAGAGTGAGAGAGGGGCTCAGAGCGCAGACGCACGCAGAGGGAGGATGAGAGAGAGAGAGGCTATATAGGTGTACAAGTACAGATATGGCTACGTACAAGTGTTACACGTATATATATATACTCGGAGGCAGTGCCGCGAGGAGAGAGAGAGAGAGAGAGAGAGAGAGAGCTGATGCCTGCACTGGCTGCGCCAGCAGCTGCCAGACCTCGACGCGCGAGACGAGCGAGCGAGTTGGATCTCTCCAATGCCACGAAGAGGTGCTATGCTATACCAAAGTCATCCGGCTAACGCGTGGACGTACTGCCAACGCCTCTCTCGCTCCGAGACACATACACGCACACTAACACACACATACACGGCTTCTATATACTCATTTGCTGAAAGTCTACTTCACTTATTATAGGGGATCATGCGCTGGATTTTTAACAAGTACAAAGGGGATGTTGATGTGTGTCAGGGGTGTTTTTTATATTTAGGGAGGTTGGAATATCCTACGAGTGTGCACCTCGCTGATGGATGGTATATGCTTTCGTATCGCTTCATTTCTTATTTGCAATGTTAATGGAAAAATGTCGATTGTAATTAATGACATATGGTGTAAGTCGCAACTATTATATGACATTGTTTCAAAGGGTTGATTTCTCTGTTCTACGCGTCTTTTTAATTATTGATACATTTTTATTTAAGCCGCGTTGAGCGATGTGATCGAGTACACACGGGAAATTCGATAATGTTGAACTTGTCCACACGTGGACGCAAGCGAGCTATAGAAAATATTCGATTTTGGCAGTATACTCGCATTATGTGAACGAACGATATACGGAAGAGCATCTCGAACTGAACTCCATTAGAAAAACAAAAAAGAGAAAAGAAAACTTTTAGTTTGATACCTGTATATAACTCGCGAGCCCTAAACTTTGCGGGAGCATAAAGAAAACAGATAACCGATATATATATATAAGTTTCTCGCGGCAGCCGCAGAGTAGAAGAACTTGAGCTTTCGCGGGCAAAGGGCAGTTCTTTTGAGGTACAATATTTCATTTGCAGGATTGCAATCTTACGATGCACTACGGCTCATCTCAGTTCAAAAGCTAGATCCAGACGGTTGATCAGCGGATACTATATAGCTGTACATATATACGAGTAGGAAGGGTTTGATGGAGGTCAAGCAGGAGGTCTATACAAAGGAGCTCTAGAAGTAAGACTCTCCAACGAGATCTTATATGTAAATTTCAGCTCGAAAAAATGGATGCTTTTTTCCTATACTTTTTCATATAATAAAGGACTTTGATTGATAATATATACGCTAATTGTAGTTTGAAAATCAACCGATGTTTATATCATTATTCTCGGCATTATTAAATTAATAATATTATAGGTTACGGTGATTAATTAAACTTGAGTAAGAATATCATCATGGTTATCGAGATATTATGTAATACTCACTCGTAAGATATCGAAATTTCTCGGCTCAACACGATCAATGGCAATTTCGAGCGGGTGTAAGTGGCCGGTGTAAGTATCGATAGCCGCTGTGTATTTACACATCATCGAGTAATTTCGGAGCACATGCTGAGATGATGGCTAATTGAAAACACTGCCTAGTACTTGTAGGCAACGATTCGTACTGCGCAGTTAACCTTTGTATATGTATGTTCATCTGATATGGAATTTTAGTACACTATTATTGATGAGCAGAGGGAGCGAAAGTTCTTCAGATAAATACATTCAAATACATGCAAAACCTTATTTCTAATTTTTTTTTGTACATAATCAACTGTATTGATAAAAATATGCAATGCGAGAATGAGCGAAATAAACAAAATAACATATGTACGATATATGATTGGATAGAGATAAAGAAATATTATAAAGAATGCTGTCCAAAATGAAAAAATGTTATTTTACCTTAATTTTTGTTTTAACTTTATTTCATAGAAGAAGTATTATCGTAGCGCGCACTGCATTTGCTATCTGAAATTAATTTTCTTAATTTTAGGTTAAAAAAAGAAGTTTACATTACTGAGAATGATTTTCTTATTATTAATGGATTAATCTTATTCCATTAAGAATTATTTTTTTAAAGACATTCGACATGTCACTATTTTAAAGTATATATACAAGAACTTACCATTTTCAATACAACCTTTGTAAGTACTTCTAGCACGTGGTCTCATCAGTTTAACCTTTACACGCCATACTTTGACTAATCAACAAGCAAAAACGAATAAAAACATTAGTTGGTAAGTACATTTGTGCATACACAAAAAACAGCGCTTATTTATGAAAATTAATTGGTTATGTTTACCGTAGGATTTTCCTTTTATCTTTTTGAGTCTCCAAATAAAACTTACATAAGGTAGAACTTTTAAAATAAAAATTTCTTCTAACCATACTAATTAGATATCTGTTATCTATTATATTCGCCGTACGAATAATAAATCTTGCAACATTAAAAATAGAAGATAGGCACATTTTCTCGACGTTTGGTTTTTTTTCGCGACATCATTCCTAATACAGGGTAAGATTTTTATTTGTGTTGAATTTATATTGAGTTTTCGACAAGAACACGTGGAACGAGAAATTTAGAAGAAAAAAAATCTTTTATACACACACAACCGAGACCGAAAAGCTTGAACCTGAAATTCGCGGGAGAATGAATCAATTGTTTTCGCGGATAGCGTATATGTACCCACATGACTGGAAAAAACATGGCAGAAAAACTGAGAGCACGATATATACGATAGAGAACAGAAGCCTTAATTAAAATGCCAATGCACGAGTGGACGTAGCCATTAAAAAATGCGGAATCCGAAAACCTATTGTAAATAAACGAAAAAGTGTGTAGGCGGCATTTTTAATAAGAATATACATAGTACATGTCCTCAATTGCCGCGAATGATAATAATTTAATACTGATTTTACTTTTTTCTTCGTATATTAGGTGAATAATGATTATAATTTTAATCCAATTCGCTATTATATTTTAATATAAAGTGGCACAGACGAGGTTTGATGAAATTTATACTATGTACAGTATACGATTTATTATATCATGGTAAAACGAATTATTTTTATTTTATTAAGAGCAGCGCATAACAATTTATCTTTTGAAGCGCGAACCCAATATAAATATGACGCGAAATTTAATAAAATAGCAACTAACTAACAGCCGGCTTGTGAAGGTAAATTTTTAAATATTCTGTTTAAAGAGATTACAAGAAACGGATTTTAATCAAATATGGCTAGTTGAGAAAATGGACTCGTGTAATTGAATTTATTGGGTAATTGCTTTGTTCTTTAAGCTAGAATTTTCTTATACGTTTAAAACTATAAGTTCGTAAAAAAATACAGTAAGCTCCACAAGTCCGAATGAGGTACCTTTAAACGCATTGAACATAGTACCTATTGCCTCATCGGAAATTTCTAATTATAAGTAACAATTTTACTTTTCTTCATATCACTAGAATGTACAACACTTTATTTCATTTGTCCGTAATTCACGCTTGACTCGTCATCACGGATTTCAATATAAATCATTTAGCTGAAAATTCTCAGCTCACGGATTTCTTTGAATCAGTGTAATCCTGAATTAGTAGAAGATATGAAAATAATTTATTTTATAGGAATAAACCAATGAATTCCTACGTTAATAATAACTTGCAATCTTATGCAATGAAAGCTATTTATTCTTTATTAAAGCATTTATTACAATGACTATTAGTATAGTTTAATTTACGCAACCCTCGTGTATATATTATATGAATTATTCCTAACCTGACTATACAAAAACCGTAATCCACGTATGAAACTTTAAAATTGCATATACATCGGCTGCTATGTTACGTTCCAAATATCAACGTCAGCTAAAATTTTGAACTCCCGCGTACTTTTATCACCATATACTCGTATCGATTACAAACTTTTTTAACGGATATATATATGTATGTATATATAAGTCGATCATTCGCTTCACAAAATTCGCATTCAGTATGCAAAATCACTTTCTAAAAAATCCTTATCCACAAAGTAAATCCAACATATGCATGTATATATAAGGTTCAGGCGCGAAACTGCAAAGTCGTCGCAAGTCTAGAGACGAAGTAGTCCACATTTACAGTCTGTGATGTTTTCTCAGCGGTGTGCATCAGCAGCAGCAGCAGCAGCATCACAAAGTCCAACTTGAAGAGCGTTGACTGTCTAAGAGCCTTAAAGTTTCGACACTGCATTAAACCTTTTTTTTGTTACACAAATAACTTGGGCTCGCTCTAATGACTGGGCGATGTTGTAATTTGGAACCTTATGAATGAAAATAGACGTTCGCTCGCGCTACTTCTGACACTTTCGCAAACTTTAAATAATGAATGCAAACTTGCAGCACGAGCTGCGTGAGATATGCGAGAGACGCGAATGTGCTTCAAGTTCAGGATATATGTACGAAAATACATATATACACACATATCCAAGTTGCTTTCAACTCGACTGTTTTTCACCAATGACACGCTCCTTTTCAAATCATATAGGTTGGAACACGCTATACATATACATCCATTTTTTCCTTACTTCTTTGAAAATCGTACTTTATATACCCGATGATTTCGCACATCCATTCAAGCGAGATTTTTATCAGCTCGCCCAGAACTCCAAAAAAAACCCAGAACCCCTTTCTAATCCCCAAAAGATAAGAGTCACGTCGAATTCGTCATCTATATAATATTAAAAAAGGAAAAAGACAGCGAAGATTTCCCTGCGCGTAATCTTATAAAAACGTGCGTCCCCTCCCCCATTTTCAATTACCAATAGAAAGCAGCTGAAGATCGTCGAGCTTATCGAAGCGTTTGCGTGGCAATCGAGAACAAACGGTGCACTCGAATCGATAACGATATTCAAGTTGAGCGGGGGGATAACTACTGCGCCCGGTATATCAGTTTATCGATAATAACGCTCATCGTATCGCCCACTGATCACGAGTCTGCAACACCGCACGCGAAAAGGGACACACAGAGAGAGAGAGAGAGAGAGAGAGAGAGACTATAATCGAAGAGCTCCTCCACTGCAAACTCCCTCCTATACATTATATAATATATTATAGCTACTAACACTTGATAAATGAATTGGGTCCCATCATATTTGTCAGATTCCCAGCTCTCTCGAATTATATATATAAAAGGTTTCCGAACACACGCTGATCCATCCCCTTAATCCGCCTCTCTATATATCCTCCTTTCTCCGCGGCATACGTAGAGAGCTGCGAGCCTACCCTCTCTCGCGCTTTCCATCTCCCATTCTCTCTCCCCTTTCTCCAGCTCTCCAGCTCCCACTCCTATCTCTCTGCAAACTTTTGCTCCCGGGCTATATAGAGAGAGAGAGAGAGAGGGGAGAGTCGGAGAGCCGGGTGTATAGCCGGGGACTCTAGGCGGAGAACTCCGAGTATACGGAGCCTATTGTGGCCATAGCGGTGCTGAAAGCTCGGCGTCTCTACTCATATTCCGCCTCCTACCGCAACTGCTGCTACTGCTGGTGGGGCTGGTGGGGCTGCTGGTACGCGGCCGCGACTGGCGTGCCTTATTCATGGCCCAAAGAAAAGACAGAGGCGCCCGCTCGCTCCCTCGCTCTTCTTCCACTTCTTCTTTTCATACTTCTCGCTCATTCCGCCGTCGCATATACTTACTCCCTCGCGACTAGTCTTGCGCTCCTACCTCCCCAGACTAATTTCCGGATTGATAATTTTTTTAACGCCTCGCCTCCGGTACTTGCCGCGGTTCTTTAACGTCCGGGCCTACCTTCTTCTTCTTCTTTATATACATGTTCGAGTGTAAACGCAGGTTGAGCTAGATGTTGTATGTTGAATTGGCGCCTAGAGGAAATCTGTGCGAAGCCCATTTTGTGGAAGTGCTTTGGGTGTGTAGGGGAATGGGGGCGAGGGGGTCGGGGGTTGGCAGGACCCGAGAACCCGAGGACGCAAATTGAGGAATGAATTTCGACGCTTGTTGTACTCCCTTGGGGTGCGGCCTTGAGAATAATAGTGGACTCGAGTTAATGGAGTAAAGCGGATGATGAATCTCGCTGGCCAGTGGATATATAGACACAGGTGTGCAGGTCGCGCGGGACACACTCGCGTGTAACGATGGATGCTTTTGGAAAATGGTGCGAGTTAGGATAAAGCGGATGTATATGAAAAGTGTAATTGGACTAGCGCATGTTGCTGCTGTAAGTGAGCGGGGAATGTTGGTAAAAAGAAGTTTTTCAAAATTATGATAATTGCCTTTGCTGCTGTTCACTTCTATGTGTGTGTTATTCAAATCATATATATCCGTAAGTTATTTTGTCACAAGAGGATCTACTTTAATAATCGTGTCTTGAATAAAATCTCAAATTATTATTCTATTGGCCGAAATTTCGAATGTTTGTATATTGCTCTCTTTATAAGGGTTAATTGTATTTTTTACTTCTTTCCATCCAAGTTTTTGTTCTTGAGATACGGGATATTTTGATCTTGATTATACGAACCATTATACGAAAACATAGAAAAGCATTAGAGAAACCCTCTAACATGTAATGTCTTTAACTCATATTATATTTTATTCGCTGTACTTTAATTTGTCGAGTTAAAAGTGGAACCAACTCTTTAATCATCTAATATACTTTACTCGAGTATTTAATTCCAATTTGAGCTTTTCGAATGAAATAAAATCTTTCTACCTGCAGTAGGTACTTTTCATGACATTTGCAAATTCAACACTATTCTTACTGGTTTTACTCTTAACTTTAGGTATAATACTTTTTATCAGATTTAAAAAAAAAAAGGTTTTGTTGAAAACTTCAGAGTATTAAATATTCTATTTAATTTTTTTCAACTAATTTGGTTTTGTGACAATGTCTGCAGTATATCGTTAACTTCGTGCAATATACACAACAGTGTATTTTATTAGCTTAGCTCTACATTAATGCAAAAGTTAAAGAGTTTCTAATCAGTTTTTAACTACATTTTGAGTATATTGAATTTTCACTATTATCTCTGGCTCAGGAACATGTATAATAACTATACACACTGTGTCATCGAAAGATAACAAGCTAAATAATAAAATATAAATAGAACGAAATAAATAGTAAAACTAATTTATCGATGACTTTGTATGTTAAAAAATGAGACGAATTTTGATCTTCCGTGAACTATAATCAACATTTATTTCAATACACCGACGTTTCAAAAGCCTATATCACCTTTAATTTCAAATGTTTTTAAATTAATGAGATAATGGACCAATATTACATATTATTTTAGTAATTGGTGGTTTGTTTGCACATATTATCGTATAAATATCAACAAATTGTGACGAAAAGATTTGTTTAAAAGAAAAATTGGAGATTCTTTAATTACTTTTCTCTCGAACCTCGCACTGAACATCTGACAAAGAATAGTTTACCTATGCCTATTGTGAGGTTTGAGAAGTCAATATGCTTGTATTTTTTGTAATAATAATTTTTTTTAATTTTCATTAAACTGCAGTTAACTTTTATTAATAATTTTTTAAAATAATTTTCTAGCCCCTTGTATTAAATTTTTTGGACATCTACATTTTTCTTTTAAACAAAACGCTTCGTCACAATTTGTTGATTTTTATACAATAATACGGTGCGCATTACCAACTATTATTACGCAAACGACTACTTATCAGTAAATTAATACGCTTTTGATAGACCTCCGAAATGTCGCTGTATTAAAATAAACGTCGGTTAGTTCACGGAAGATCAAATTATATCTCATATTTCAATTGAAAGATAGTTCAATACTAAACAATATAATCTGTTATTCTTGGCTAATGTAGGTAATTTCATTCGCCAAGTGGAATTAAGCTAAACTATATGGATATTTATTTTCTAAAATATTATTCAAAAAGAGATATATTAAGTTTTCTAAATTTTAATGAAATCAAGATAGCCCATGCGGATATGTCCAAATGAACATATACAATTAGTTGATAATTTTCAAGTGCAGCTAAGCAGCAAATGTATATAAAGTACTGGCATGTTACCGTAAAGTTTAGTAAACTAATCCTCTGTGCTAAATGTCTCTATTTCCCGTAAACTGTTCCACAATTTAATTCATCAGTCATTTAATTTACAATATCACTTTTTGAGCAGAGTCACTTAGATTCTGAACATTTACTTTTGAACCCCCATTTAAGTAATAGAAATAATTTTCTGTGTATGTAAATCGTGTTTCGGTAGATATTATTTAACGAATCGACACTATTATAGAAGTATTCCGAACAATCGATTAATTTTTATTATAATTGTCAAACTATTCATAGAACAGAGTATATTATTGTATATTGGAAAAATAGTATGAACAGTTTTTAGAATGCTCGCAGACGTCTAATATAAAAAATGCCTGACCTTATAAGCTGATAGGAAAACTGAGAAAAGGTATACGATGCACAGCACAGCAAAATCCATCTTACTACCCATACTCCGCACATATCTACTTCAACGTTTACGCTTCCAGTTATATCGTCGGTACTGAATTTTGGTCTATACTTTTTCCACGTTTTATATTGATTTGTTTTCTAAAAATTATGATGGCTTTCTTCCTGCTTCTTCCACGTAGAAAACAAAATACAGAATATCACGCGAAGAAAAATTTTATAGAAAAACTATTTTCCGCTGATCGCAAAAATAACTGCATATTCGTTGCCAAAAAAATTATCGTGAAAAAAAATTAGAAATTGTTATTTCACCAATAATTCTTAGTATATTTCCTCAAAACTCTGCAATGTATAGACAAGGAACTTAAAGCAACTAAAAATTCATTTGAAACACGCTCGCAAAACGTTTCGAGCAATTTCCATTTGGTTAGACAGTCTGCGAATGATCAGCAAGTATATAGGAAGCTGCATCAGCCTTAGCTCTGTATCTAAGGCGATGCCATCTGAAACAGGAACACATACCTTGTGGAAAGCGTGCATCCCCTGAGAGCTGCTGGGAGAGTTCCTGTGAGGCAAGCCACTTTCCTCGGAGGATGTAGCGCGGCGGTATGAGGCAGTTCGATTAGAACCTGGCTGCTGCAGCTTGGCCTGGACTCCGAACCACTGGAACCGCATGTGAACATTAGGCTCATGTAAGATGTAGCTGAATTGCTCTACTCTACTATATAGATATATATCGTTCGCTCGGACTAATATGTTATGGAAGTAATATTGGAGTATCCACTGCCCCGAGGACATTAAATTTAAGTTTTTGCACATACATTTAACTAATTAAGAAATTCGGATGTATGTGTTCTCGTAGACATTTAGTCGAACAATGAATGGCTAAAGCATGTAGTAAAAACATTTTCATTTGGTAATTGTGATTAGAATATTTGTTTGTATTTTATTTGCTTCTATGCAAGATGAAGGCAGTTAAGGGAAATCGCAGATTTCAATGCTCAATTTTTAAAATCAAACTTGATATTACATGGATATGTAGAATGTATTTTAAAATAATTTACTTTGAATGATTTTTAGAATAATAAATAGTTGATATTTTTCCACTTTCTAGGGATACTTAGAGAATTTAATTGCAGATAGTAAATACAACACTATAAAAGAAATGAAGTTTTTATTATGACTCATTCTACTTTAAAAATAAATTAAATGCATAATTAGTCTTCATAATAAAATCAACAAAATTAGTATTGAGAGCATGCAAATGAAATATAAATATTTGGAGGAGTTTTTAAGATCATATATTTATGCAATTAAACATATTTATAAATGTGTATTAATTATCCTAAAAAATTGTGCTTGAACATTAAACATCGGAAGTAAATATGCTTTGCTCTAAATAAACGAAAATGAGGATAAGTGAATGTGCCAATTACTGCTGATTAAAAGTAGAGGTTAACTTCAAACTTGAATAGGAGGATGTCAACGGATGCCCCCGATAAATATTAATAAGCAACGCATAAAACTACTACTAACATGAAGACTTTATGTAAACCTATAAAGATTCTCATACGAATTTCCCCGTGTAATACAAGTGGGGAAACATTTTGCGAATTGCAAGTAATTTTTTCCACTTTTTATTACGAATTGTCGCACGAAATCTTGATTTTTCCACTTACTTTACTAAACTTCACTCTTATTTTTTTAAGTTTCATATTTTGACAAGTTCTAAGCATAAACACCGGTTATGTGTACGTTCCCCTGTGTTTCTCTGCTTCCTACGACTTCGGTGGCATTCCCCAGTTTGTTGCACGTAATCAAATAATGACAATTCTTTTTGCATTAGAAAGCTTATAATATATTTTACTGATTAGAATACAGTTGTATCGCGGAAAATGATAAATAAATTAATCCATCGGTCTTGAAAACATACGTGCTCACCATATTAAAGTATAGGAAGGTCCGCGGTATTTGGTGCGCGCATGCGTAGATCGCTGCATCTAGTTAATATGGCCGCAGTATTTGGGGCATCCGCAGTAATACCCATAGTCATCCACGCCTCTAGTGAATTCCAAATAAGTATCCTACTACCTAGTGAGGCGTGAAGAACTTTCAATCGAGTTATAATTGATAGATCGTTTTCCTAAACACTATATAGATAAAGTTATAAAACATTGCTTGAGAATGTTTGTTTTCAAATAAATCATACCGATTCGAGGCTTCAAATAACTGAATCAAGAAAAACAAAATTTTTAATATTGGGAATTCAAGTGCAAGTGCAGGAAATCAATATTTGCAATAGAATAATTAGCTAACTGTAGGTGGATTAATGTACATACCTACTGTCTTTAGTTTTCGATCGAATAAATGTTTTGTTTTATACTCAGTAGATCAATAGATCGTACCTGTTTCACATTAATACATCAAACGATAAACGAGTTTCATTACTTTTTCTCTAACGTTTCACATAGTCACCGGCACCAAAGGAGGATACGTAAAAAAATTCTGTTCTAAAGAGATGCCATTGAAAAGAATATAATTTACGCTATTGTAAGGAGTATAAAAATAGTTTCATTTATAATATCGAACTCCTTTTCCATTGTAACAATTTTAGACGTACAAATGTAGATAATTGTCGTTACAGTACAATAATTTTGACGCACTCCTAGAAAATAAATAGACTAAATTTTTTTGTCTAAAGATAAATTTATTCAATAACTTTTCTTAGTTAACGAATTATGTTTTTATTCTAAGTAAGGTAGTACATGTACGTACAGCTTGTTGATCTCTCTTAATATGCAAATTTACCCTATACAGTTTCAAAACAAGGAATATAAAACGAGAATTTACCATCTGCATAAAAATAATTGTAGTTTAGATATTCTATTATATTGAATATTTACATTTACATATCAAACTCCTCGAATCACGTGGAATATTCGAAAAAATTACAATATTTGATTATTGAAAATCATGTGGAATATTTTGACTTACCTAGTCCTTTTATAAAGAAATCCAAACGTAATACTTGGTAATATAATATGAATAAAAAATATACTGGAAAAAATCAAAATGGAAGTAAAAGGCTTCTGTAAACTGCCAATAGGAAATTTTATCTGTGTATCAAAAACTTTTACAATAAAGAAATAGAATTTTTTACATTGATGTCGATAAAAACGATTCGTAAGATATAACAGAGATTTTGTTTAGAGACGTAGATATCAAGTTCGAAGTTAATCAGTTGAAAACTGACGCCCAAGAAACTTTTCACATCTCAGAAAAAAGTAAAGATTTACGGAGACGTAAAGATTTATTAGCCTATGTAAATCAAATGGAAGATCCAGACTTATACCATTTTATAACCGATACATTTTTAGAAATGATAACTTGTTTACATATCTTCACTTTACATAAATAAATGTAAGTATATTTTGAAACATGTATTTTTTGACAAATTAAAGAATTCTCAGTTTATTATAATAAAATAATTTTGTAACTTAGCAATTTTTTTCATGTAAATACCCAGAAACCCATAAAAAAAAATAAATAATTTTATCAGTTATTGAAATTGTGAGAAATTATCATACTCTGTTCCAAAATTTGTAAGCCTGCATGATAATGCACAGTACATTTTTATAATCAGACGTTGTCTGGTTATATTCGGGATTAATCTACTAGTTGTATCTGATCTTAAGCTTTAGAGAGTACTTATGCGATTAATCTAATTAAAAAATTCAAAATATAAAAAATATAAAAACCTTACATATTGTTTCCAATTAGACTATGATCATATTAGATATTAAGACTATATCAAATTAATAAGCCATAAATCGTAATTTTTATCTTTTTAACATTCTAGAAACTAATAAAATAAATAGTTGAACAAACGATATCATTAAAATGTCTGACTTTGAATATAATCTTAAAAAAAATAATAATCAATTAACTTTGAGAATCAGGCACAATGATATTTTATCTATACACTTTTGTCGCAACTGTCAAAAACAGTGAAAGGTTGCCTAAATATGCACGTAAAAGAATTCAGGTGCGCGACGCAAAATAAAATTCGTAAATCACAAATGTGCAGATGTGGAATTGCCAAAAATGCCTAGCTTACACCAATCACCTGAGGCACATCACACAAATAAACCGTAATTCCCCGCTGTCTTTGAATAATGAATAATAGTCCGCTCTCTCTCTCTCTCTCGCTCTCTCTCGTTCGTTCGTCGCTTCTCCTTTCCAGCACGCGTGTGACGATCGTTAGCCTCCTCGCCTTCGGCACCCCAGCCCTCACTCACTCATTCTCTATCTCTCTTTCTCTCTCTACCTCTCTCTCTCTTTCCCTCCCTCTCTCTCTCCCTCTTTTCGTATTCAAGTCTTCTCATCGGCCAAAGAAGGATGAGAAATCAAGAATTCCATCGGCTTTTCACCCAACTACTCCCACGCCTCTCACTCTCTCTCCCTCTCTTTCCCTCTCATCTCCTTTTCATCTCCCACCTACTGTACGCTCGCGACTCGCACGACTCTTCCGCTCCTTGTCCTTCTATTTTCCCTCTCTCTCTCTCTCTCTCTATCTCTCTCTGTCTCTCTCTGTCTCTTGATCCCCCACCCCTTTTTGCCTTTTTACCCCTTTTCTTCTCTTCAGCTTCCCCGACTACGTCGTCCATCCGTCTGGTCGTCGAGCGAAAAGCTTCGATTATTATTCCGTGCGCAGGAAGCAAGGAAGCGAAGCCTCCCCCTCATCATGATTCCCTTTTCTCCATTCATAATTCTTGTTTACGATTGCTTTTATGGAGCGGGCAAGGTATAGGATTGAGGGACCGGCCGACAACCGAGTCGGATAGTCGGAGGATGAAATGGATGTTCAGACGCTCCCTCCCTCCCTCTCTCTCTCTCTCTCTCTCTCTCTCTCTCTCTCTCTCTCTCTGCCGTCGGACCGTCGTGCCCGTCGGACCGATCGACGAATCAGAAGTTCCTTGATTTGTCTTCGTCCGATGGAATAATCGATTTCTCCGTTTTTTATTAGACTGCCTATTATTGATTTTGTCCCTCGCTGGGTGTGTTATTAAGGAATGGCGCAGCCGAGATTTTAATTCACCCTTAAATATTGAAAATCCAGTATTTTTTTCTCATAGTTGAAATGTAAAATAAAAGTGTTTCGCTTTAAAGTATTTTTAATATTATAGGGCATTTAAAAAATGCTGTGCACAGCAAATTTTTCATTAAAAAAAGTCGGTATTCCTTTTGAGTGGATTTAAGTACCTATGTAGTACAACAAAGAATATTGTTGGGATATAATGACTGTTTCTTTATAAGCATCTAAACAAAACCTGGACTCTTTAATGAAGTGTACAAAGGGCAATTAGTTTTTTATTTTACTGCTTCATGCGCTCTAAAACGAGAACCCAACGAGCTCTTTTTCCTAGTAGAAAATTCATTCTGTAGAGGTTTCTCACGATATTTTCATCCGTTAGCATTTGAGTGAAACGTAGTGCAATTTTTAGTATCCAATCATTTAAGCATTATAGCAATTGTACAGTAAATTAACCATTCGTAATCGAATATATATATACATATATATATATATAAGTTTTATTAGATAGGTTCCCTTTTTCTTCTTATAGAAAGCTGACTAGAAACTATCTCACTCCTGTGTTTTGTGATAACTTCATAAATGGATATTAAGGTAAAAGACTTAGTAAATGGAGACTAAGAACACGTACTAGTGGTTAGACACCCCCAGTGTGTGGAAGCTTTCTGCGATCATGATTGGTTGAATGCGGCCATACACTAGTGCTGTCAAATCACTAGCACTGTCCAGTCACTGCCTCATTTACATTACATTTCGCTATTTTGACCTATCGGCTTCGTGATATCAAAACTACTTAACCCATTAACGACCAAGACCCCGAATTTTCAACATCTTTTTTAAGGCTTTTTTTTCAACTAAAAAAAAGGTTTGAAAAACTTGAAAAAGATCATATCCGACGTATTTTTAGCTGTTCTTACGAATGGTGATACCGATTTTTTGATAAAATACTCCTGCAAAAAAATATGGCCTGTTTTTCACGAAAAAAGTTAAAAAATTTGGAAATTTACAACTTTTTGAATTTTTTTCATAAGGAAAATGCAATGATAATAATTCAAAATACTGCAAAAAAGTACAATCGATGTTCAAATATGACGGGAAAATTTTTTTCATGATTCAAAATATGTCGGACATGATCTTTTTCAAATTTTTTCAAACCTTTTTTTTAGTTGAAAAAATGCCTTGAAAAAGATGTTGAAAATTCGGGGTCTTGGTCGTTAATGGGTTAAATATATGCGCTTATATATAAAAAGTCACTATTTAATATTAAAATTTTAATATTAAAATAATAATCTATTCAGATGCCAATTTCATACTCTCGATCAAACTTGCAGTTAAAGTTAAAGAATTAAAAACTTTAAATTTTCAGAATTAATTCAATTTATATAACTTATGTTACTTTATAGAACGAAGTGTTCTATAAAGTAACGAAATGTACTATATATATTATTATTTAAGAATGCATTATTAAATTCAATTATTAATGGTATAGATGCATACTATCATCAAGATCATAAAATGTGAACACGTAGTAATTTCGAAAATGTAATATTTCAGAAAGGTGCACTGTTAGCTGAGTGTAGGATAGTTAAAAATAATCTGTGGAAATTCATAAATATTCGGGATTTCTTATTTTATTTTAATACTATCAACGGATACATGACCGTTAATGTAAAACAAAAACGTTAATGACAAAGACTCCATTAATGTAAAATACAATTTGTTCGCAAGGTTCTCGATTACCATTTACATGTATTCTTTCTGAACCAATATAAATAAAATTAATTTTAATTTCAAAAAGATCTTACCGATCAAACAAAAAAAAAGTTTTAATTCTTTAGTTTATTCTGAAAATTTTTATTTACCTCTTGCGAGCTTCTTTTTATATTTTTAATGTTTATATTAGCACACATGTTTCATAAAAATATTTAATATGGACGCTAAAAGCTTGCTCAACGTATGATATATTTCACATACATACAATATCTTATACTGCAACGTAATAGACGTAGATGTAGGAAATAATATCGTACAGAATTGCATCCTCAGTAAATTAGTGAGTTTCAACATCTTATTTTTGGCTAGTTTTTCAGATGAATATTAAATTACTATCCTAATTTTATTTAAAGGACACTTAGCAATTCTGCATTACTATTCATTGAAATTGTTCATAAGTTAATTCTTTTGATGAATGTTCAGGAAATAAGGAACGATGTATCTATGCAAGCACAGGATTAATTGCTTATTTTGTGAATACCTAGTTATTATCTAGTCAATTTAAAAAAATTAACAGTATTATTCTACCACTGCACGCTAAAGTAATGCTGTATGTTGTAGGTATTTGCTCTACCGCAGTTTTTCTCGTCGATGGTATTTCTTTATACAAAAAGAATCTGAAAAAGTTCCGATAAAAACTATCCAAAAAAGGCTAACCTGGAAGGCTTAAATGAAGGTGAAACTTTTAACCTTACTCCTCTACCACTTATGTCTAGACCAAATTTATCTTTCTATTTTTTTATAAAAGCTTTTGAGACTTTTTTGCTCAGTACGATCTCGTATACAATGAAGAATTAGAGCGAAGCTGCCAAATTGCACATAGTATTATAATAATTATTTATAGTAATGGAAATCTATGTTTAATCGCACATATACAAAAACTGCTACTATAAAACACAATTAATTGCATTTGATTAATTCACAAACAAGTAAGATTTAAAATAACTTAAGATGTGAATCTTGATCAATTTGAAGAATTGGAATGAGTCATAAAATGAGCTATTTTTGACATATTATAAATGCTCTGTCGAATACAAAAGTCAAGTTAAAATTGTTCGCTCTGGAGAAAATTATTTATCGGTAAATTCAAACTATCCGAATACCAAACGAATAGAGGATGTCCTCCAATACGAAAGAATCGAACACAAAGGCGTGGACAGATACAAGTTAAAAAAGTCACAGAAGCAGCCGGTATAGTTACAAAAGAGTCAAATTTCCACGTTGAAAAATCATTAAAGGCCGAGGCGTCGCGAGAAGGTGGCGCACCGCTTTGGGCGTTACTTTACAAGGCAAGACAAAGTGCGAGCTGATGCCCCGGCATTTAAAAAGGAACGTCAATCAGTCGGTTTCCTCGCCGCAGCTGGCCGTCTTTTAATTACAGTGCCTTAAACCAGCTCGCAGTCTATAGACTCCTTGGCTTCCAATAAAATTCCAGCCTCGGGGAGGGAGCCGAAGCGATGCAGAGAGGGCGCAAAAAAGGCGAGCAGAGGACGGACGGAGAGAGAGAGAGAGAGAGAGAGAGAGAGAGAGGCAGAGAGAGTGTCGCCCCAGAAAAGTCGACCTCTTTAAGGACGCTGTGCCGCGCGCACACAGATAAAGCCGACTACTCGAAAAGGACGAGGACGGGAAATCGTCGGGAAAAATATATAAGAGTCTGCTGGAGGAACGGGGGCCAAAGGAACTCGGCGGAAAGTAAACAGCCGTCGATATTATGCCCTCTCTTCGCTCTCTATCTTGCGCAGCTTCTATATATATTATTATTTCCGTTTTGTTTGCACGCCGACTCTTTTGCTTTCGATAAACGATTCAATTATTTTTCTATTTAACTTGTTCGATATAGAGCATATAAGCAACAAAAATAAGACCGAGTATTTTGATATTCATTCCAATATATTTTACCCTCTTCAGATTATGCACTCAATAATTTACGAGTACACCAAAATAATAATAATGTCAAAATAAACTCATAACATTTTCATCCTAGTGTAATTTAAATTGAGAACAAGATTTTAATATAAAACTAGCTACAATTCTTCAATCGCTGACGCTCCCTAGGATAATTGGTACTATGTTGACACCGACATTTTCATGGAAAAATGATTTTATTTTATAATATATTCTTGTTTTCTACATCGTCTTGTGAAAAATGCCTTGAAAGTGGCAAAAAAAAATTTTACAGGCCTTGTATATTGCTAAGCATTGCATGTTTTTTATGCACCAGATGCATTCTATGCACCAGGAAATTTTTGTTCGACAAAATGATTTTTGTTCGAGTTAGAGCTGCAGCAAATTTAAAAAATTTTGTTTCTAGAGAAACGCGTTTAAAGTTTTAACTACTTATTTCATAGCTGTAAATGGATATTTTTCATACCTTTAGATAATCTGCTATTCCGGGCCCATACAGTTCTCCTTCCTCTTCCTCAAAAAGTACCTGCTGGGCTGCTGCAGCTTTCCTACGTGCTGTGCGCCCCTCTTTTGACGCCGCCTGGTGCCGTTGCTCTGCTGCACGTAGCCTGCTGCTGTCTCGTTGTTTGGCATAAGCCCTTGCTGCGGGTCCAATTATAATACCCATGGTACTCAAAATTTTTAATACTGACACAAATCCATCATTAAATATCCCAACAGCAAGGTAATTAGACAGCTGGATTGTTTTGAAGCCGCTGTGAAGGTGCTTCGGAGCAAAGTGCCAAAGCAAGCCGTTATAACTTTCGTTATTGTTTTGCATGTTATTGCCTTTGCACCTATCAAGTAACTCACGCCTACTTAAGTCTGTGTATATTGGCTTTAATGCCTCTTTGACTGCTTTATCTAGCGG
>UELU01138974.1:0-31252 GCA_900490025.1 Megastigmus dorsalis
CTCCCGCCCCTCTTCCACGACTAAAAGTCCACTCGCTGCACGAGCGCAACGCGGCGGATGAGGAGCCTCGCCCATACCTCTCTAGACGCACATAGTCCTCGCGCACACACACACACATACATATAGCTTAACGCGCACCACCGACTGCAGATATATACGCGTGCAGAGAAACGGAGTAGCTGCAGCCATTGGTTTCGCGTGCGAGAGAACAGCAGCAGCAGTAGCAGCAGTAGCAGCGGGTGCGTGCGCACGATCTCCTGCAAGCGCGTCTGTGTGTGTGTGAGAGAGAGAGAGAGAGAGCTGGTAACCCTTGAGAGATAGTCGCGAACAACGGCGGGCTGTGTTTACTCGAGAGATTCAGGTCGGCATACGATAGTGGGCTTAACAAACTATCATAAATTGCCGTATAGCGCAGCCTCATCTCTACCTGTGTGCCCCTCCCCCGTGCAACCTATATAAGAAAAGGCAACTGAGAGAGAGAGAGGAAGAGAGAGGAAGAGTGGATAGGAGTATTATAAAGCGCGTAATCTTCCCTAAATCGATGCATCCACTTACGCGTTTTAGCCTGCTAACGCTTCCAGGCACGTGTGGTGCAGCAGGATATATCTCTGGAGCGTATATTCGAGAGCGACCTGAAAGGGGCTATTTCTCCTCTGTATATATAGGGACATTTTTATGAAGAAGCAGCGGCAGCAGCAGCAGTGGAGGCTAATCTTTACGTTGCACGCTTGCAAACAGGCCGAAATGATAAACAAACTAAGGAGACCAGGTATAGCTATTATGCTGCAACCGACGCTCTCCGCCTCAGTCCACGACCGTAGCTCCAAGAGCCCTTAAATTTTTCCCTGCATCACTCTCTCTCTCTCTCTCTCTCTCTCTCTCTCTGCTCTTCCGAGATATTTTTTTTTCTCCGCTACTTTTTAGACATTTATTTACATCTTTCGCCTCTTTTCTTCGGCTTTTCTCTCTTTTTTTTTGCTCTTAGGTTTTAAAGGCTGTCACGCATCGCATGATCAGCGAAAATTCAGACTAGTTCGGAGGTAAAATTAGAATGTCAATTATTGCGCATTTCATTAAATTAGCTGGCTCCGTATGTATCATCATTAAAATTGGTAAAAATATATAAACTTATAATCTAAATTCAAAATGTCATTATAGTTGTATTGACATTACAGTAACGAAGAGTGCGTCCTTAAAGTACTTTGCAGCAATTATTTTTAATTGCGAAATACTGACTTTTTAGCACGAGAATTCCAACTTGAAATTTCTCATTGCGGTAATTTCTCATTGCCGAGTAGAACTTAACGTCCTTTTGCCATGAACGATTTCGCGCTACAATTTCTTATTTACTAACGAATACGTAAAAAGTTTTGGTTGCAGCAATCACAATACTGGCTGGTCACTTTTCTCTCTCTCTCTCTCTCTCTCTCTCTCTCTCTCTCTTTCGCTCTGCCTCCAGTTCACAAACGAAAACAATAAAAACGCCGAACAATAAACTTCACGAGCTTGCACAGCGCCGCACGGCTCGTTCGCCTTTCCTTGGCCATTCCTCTCTCTCTCACTCTCTCTCTCTCTCTCTTTCTCTCTCCCGCTGTCCCCCTTTCGAAAACACAATTTTCAAGTTTGAAAAGGAAAACAGAGAGGAGCGAACGACAACGAAAGTGGACGACTGTCCAAATAAATACACAAAAAGGTCAAGCGTGGACTCTAAATGGCACCGAGAGCGAGGGAGAGAGAGAGAGAGAGAGAAGATGAACATTTATAATAAACGGGAACGAAAAGAGCAAATGCCAGAAACGACGTCGCTTCCGCTGAGCTCGGGAAAAAAAATAGAGTCGTGCAAGAGAGCACACTAGATGAAAGAGAAATTTTTATGTTCAATTAGTGCTAACCCACACGCCCGCACGCACACACACACGCGCACACAAACACACACGCACACACGCACACATGCACGCGCTGGAAGAGAGTCAAGCTTTCTCGAGCTTCTTGACCCGCCGCGAACTTCCGGTAAAGCAGTGCGTGTGCGAGGAGCTTACATTCACCGCAGCAGCGACTCTCAACCCTCTCTCTCTCTCGTTTTTTCCCTTCCTGTACGAAAATAAAAAAGGCCGTTCCAGACTATACGTTCTTTTTGCTCTCCTCTTCTCTGCACGTCGCTATATAGGCTCCTGGCTCCGACTCATTGGCCGTCGAATCGTTCCGACTTTGGTTATATAGAGAAATTCAGGGGAGAGTGTGCAATCCATCGATATACATGCGAGACGAGGTTCTCGCACGCCCCGAGCATTTTCCACCGGCGGCAGCTCGATCCCGAAATACTTGCCAGTCCTTTTTTCGCCACGAGTGCAGCTCTACGTGTACGAATTCCACACTACGGAGAGAAAGAGAGAGAGAGAGAGAGAGTGGGTGCGGGGGAACTCGGCTATGTCGAGAAACGATCGAAGGTCGAATTTCGAATTTTTTGAAAATTGCTCAACTGATCGCGCTTGCCCTTTATTTGCTTTTCTCTCTGTATACGCAAAATTCTGCTGATTTTTCCAAGCCAAAAAGCCACCGTTATTCCTATTAGCCCGTTATATAGATTGTACTGGTGTTAACGAATGTGGTTGAGGTCTCGGTAATAAAAGTTTTTATCGAAACTCCGTCCGATTCAAGTGGAAATGTTGAAATTTTCTCTATATGCACACATTGTTCGCGTATACGTATGGGGAGCGAAGAAGATGCTCGGAATGAGATGTTAGCTATATATACACTCACGGGGAGAGAGAGAGAGAGAGGGAGAGAAAGAAGATGCAAATGTTTCCTCGCCTTGCCACTGTTTTCCCTCCTCCTCTTCCACCTCTCCTATTTCTTCTTTTTAACGAGCCATGAGCTAAATAAAGCCCGGCAAGCACATTTTTTATGCAGAATAAGGAAGTTGAACGTACAACTGCTGGTAAATTCGCGGTTCAGAGGAAGTTTCAAGTGAGAGAGGCTCGCGGCGCGCTGGAGAAGGAGAAGTTTTAATCGTGCTTTCGCGTTAAAGAAAGCTGGAATGATAAGAAGGCAAAGTCGACGGCCCGCCTGGGATATATACCTATGGAAAAGATAAGCTTTCAGCGCTCGCACGGAACCGTCAATTTCGAGTGATTGCTCCTCTCTCTCTCTCTCTCTCTCTCTCCCTCTCGTCTGATGCGCTGAGGAAACACAATAAAAATTACGCGGAGGCGCATGTGTTTTCCAATTTGGTCAACTGCGCACGGCCGCGAGAGATATACATTTTTTCCGAAAAAAGTCAATGTTGTTTTACGCGCGTCCACGCAATTTATTGGAAATGCAAACAGTGCGCGCGTCGGTACAAAAACATTGTTAAAGATATAAATCACATTTTCCAAGAATTCATCGAAACAAAGTGATTGTTCTATCCTATTCGTTGTAATACTCTAGGGATTTGTCGGGGATACTCCTATCGCGAAAGCTGGCACTTCCAAATTAAATCAATTAGGTCTAATGAAACGACGGACACACATCGTCCAATATTATTGTTACGTTACACCAAATCTGTGATGTATATCAAATACGCTTTATTCGATTAAGTCAAAGATGGACAGGACAGCGTTGGAGCGTCTGGAGGATAAACACAATTTTCCGAAAGCTATTGGATTAGACAGACAATTACTCCCTTCCTCCCCACCCCCCTAACTCCTCTCTATGTTGCGTTTGACCTAACCTGTAATCGACTTCGTACTATAATCGCTTAAATAGATCACCGATCATTCGTTATTGATTATATTTACTACACTCACACATACGCGCGTATATGTACAACTTGACTGCCCACTTAATGCATTCCCTAATTAACTCGTTAGCGATTCCGCTGATTTGTGTAGTCTAATCGTCATTCGGAACAGATTAATATACGAAATTGTATTGACGCACTGTGTTGACCCTGCAGATCGTATCTTTATCGTGATTTGCTTATTAACATTGATATAATCGTCTTGTTTTGAAAATAAAGATAGAGTAAAAATGTATTTCCTGAAACTTAACTGAATAAATTATTTTAAGATTATCGATTTCCTGACAAAGTCCTAAATTGGAATTTAGAATATTTATTGACGTACTTCTCGATATTCCCAAAATCAATAACCATTTCCATCACGAAGAAATCGTATGATTTTTAAAATTCCCGAAAGGCGAAAGCTTTTAAATTAAACAAGCTGGAATCGCACAGAAAAATTCTCGCGCAAAACAAAAGCATTCAGACGCTTTAAAGCGAATCCAAAATAGCTGTTAGCGCATAACCTTGCACAAGGCGCGCGCGAGAGTCTCTTCGAGTTCCACGCGAGAGAGAGAAAGAGAGAGAGGAAACAGTACACGCGGAGCATAGAATCTATTCATCGCCGTACCTGCACGCGAATCTTCGCTCTCGCGTTCCTTTTTTTTTGTTCTCCTCCCACTGCAGCGAAATGCTCCTCGAAATCTTTGGGTGTCCTGGGGATCCTTTGTTGGCCCTCTGGGCTCCCCAAGAAAACCCGGCGGCGAGAGTTAATTTCCCTAATGAGCTCCCCGGCATAATGTCGCAACGTATTCTCGCTCGGCCGATTGTTTTGTCGGTTCAACTTGCGGCTCTCTCTACTCTCCCTCTCTCTCTCTCTCTCTAGTCATGGTACGTGTGTGTGTGTAGTAGATATACTTGCATAACGCGCAGATTTTGCGAGGAGGTCAAAAAAAGAGATAGCGTATTCTGAAAGTTCTTGTAACTTTGTGTGTGCGCGCGGCTCTTTGTTTCGTTAATGTGTGGTTGAGCTCGTTGTTGTTGTTGTTGCCAGTGTGTGCGTGTGTGGGAAAAACGATGACGCTTAGCGAAATCTCTCGGACTGCTTATACAATGCCAAGTTTGGGGGATACTGTGCATCTGTTGTTTTGTAAATATTAGCTGTGCGTAACGTTGAATCGAGAAGATGGCCTTTGTGTGTTGGGCAAGTTTTCCCTGGGATCGCGCTGATGAATATTTTATGGTCTGTTGGAAGAAAAAAAAATCTATTCGCTGACTGGAGAATAATTTTCTTGGCCCTGTTTTCAGTAACTGAAAAAACACGTCAAATGTTTACAGTTTATGGAAGATAGCAGCAACTTTTCTCAAGTTCAGAAAAAAGTTTCCAAAGTTTAGTAAGCCCTGCGAAGAACAGGGTATATTCTTTACAATACATTTTATGAACCATTTTTGTACGCGTAATTTTGTAAAAGCTAGATTTGAAATTAAAAAGAAAACTATTTTATTATAAATATTCATATCTTTCATAAATTAAAGTCATTTCGAACCAGATATAAAGTTCAATAAACATTAACCAATGATAGACAGAAGTACGTTAAATTCACGCCGAATACATTTATTCACCTGCCTCGCATATTTTGACAACTCTGCCCATATCGAGTCTCGATAAATTTCAAAGTATTAATATTATATTATTCACATCGCACGGAAGCAAAACCAGAAAAGAGCCTCTCTCCCGAAGTCACGAAAAGCCAGTGAAAAATAATGCGCCGTTTGATCGAAGCCTATCTGCCTCTCCCGCTCGGCAACAACAATTTACAAAAGCTCGAGAGCGGTAACCGATGCGCGACCCCGTGGTCCTCCCCTCCAAAATAATCCTCAGTCACGGGGTGGAAAATGGCCGTGACGCGTATAACTGCAGTAGCGCAGCCGTCGGGGTGGCAATTTGTCGTACACGGCGGCGGCGGCGAGCGCGCGATTTGCAATGGCTGCAATTTTAGAAATAGAGAGAGAGAGAGAGAGGCGAAGATCGTAGCGCGCACGCGGCCATGTTGCGAAGCGTCATCGGGTCAGCATCGATCGTAGCAGAGTTGAGCCCATACACATACGCACACATACACATCGTCTCTCTAGCCGTCGGGTTAATGTTATATGTTTACGGCTTAATATTACGGACTGCGACGTATAGAGAGAGAGAGAGAGAGAGAGCGGAGATGAAGGAGGAGTAGGAGGGGAGGTGTCACGACCTCGGTTGGATTGGCATATAGGGAGTTGCTTCGATCATCTGGACCGCAGCGCGCCGGAGAGCCGTGCAGCAGCCTTTTATGCAAAGCGTATATCTTCCGAATTATGCTGATATAGCGAGAGGAAACGGATGCGTGCGAGGCGCGATTTAGGAGCCGAGCGCTTTTGCGCATACTAATTTTTCGCCAACGATCGTACGACCCATTCGTACGGTCTTATGTGTTGATTTTGTATAAATGGTGCCTGATGTTACCGATGAAAAGTTCTTGATTGCGTGATTAGTACGGTTGAATGGTATTGTTTGTCCATATTTTCAGCAATGTAGGGTAGGATGAAAGTAAAATACGCCTGAAAATTCGCGTGAGGATACGATTAAGGAGCTTAAGAACTTTTTCTTCGTCGAAGTAGAAACAGCTGAATGCAGACAAACACTGGTATTTAATAGATTTTTTTTTCATCGTCCTCTAAAGTGTGAGGGTAAATTTTTTTAATTTTATAATTTTTATATTGTAACGTGACATAATGCCGATTTCGTAAAATGAGACAAAATTAACGATATTTTTTTTATCAAAGTTTTAATTCATACTTTTTCTAACCTAAAAACTCGAAACAATCGATATTTTTCACGTAAAAGTCTAAGCATGAGGTCTTTTATCTCTGCGGGACGCAATTTTCAACAAGTGAGCTCGATATTCGGTGGTCTACCATCTGCTACCGCTAGCTGCACTATATCATGGCGACATACGTTTTATACTTGTTGCTAACAATTGCTGCAAAGACAAAAGAACAAGTTCTTCGAGTTTACCGAGAAAATTTTTAAACTTTTTTAAATTAAAAAAGGTCAGAACAAAAAGTTTGACAAATAGTTGGCACATTATCCCGGACTTGTTCCAGAAAATTTAGAACCATGAAAAAAATTTGAAAAAGTCGCCATACACTTTTATGAAACTTATTGAGTACTGAGGTTACAATTCCGCCAAAACGATTTTTCTGCACAAGAGAAGCTCTAAATGGCCATATTATCCGCAGATATTGGTTACTTATAAATTTATTATACTGCCTACTATAATGTCATCAACAAATATCAAATACATATTTTACGGTGCGCATCCTTATAGACAACCATTAAAATCTGTATTCACGCTGAATTTCAGAAAGCTGTTACAAATCGATGATTGATAGAAGTCAGCATTTAATTTCTAGCTGCTTATTCTGGAATTTCCATCAGGACGATTGATATTAAGTATCGGTGATAGCCGCGGGTACAAATGATTCAAGGAAATTACCGCCATAGAACTTAATATATCGAGCCATTTACACTGATAACACATAGCGCCGTATCAATACCCAGCACTAGTTTGCGTAAGGTCGAAATTGGTCCACAAATAGATGTTTCACGATTGAAAGAGCTTTTATACGGATTAAATTTCGCGCGCACAATTCGACTCTGTCGCATAAAGAAGCGACTTTATAATCTTACGTATCCCGAACACAGACATTTCCATTTTATAATTAAAATATTCCAACAAATTCTTCGGAAAGTTTGCCTCTTTTAATTCGAATCTGCGATGTCTACTGCAAAACTGCACGAATTTTCAGTTCACTCATTCAGTATAAAACATTAATTTAGGTTAATCAAGACTGTGATTACATAAAATAAAAAGATTTATTATTACCTGCAATAAGCAAATTTTGTTGCTTTTTTTACTATTTGATAATATATTCATATTTTCAGGCTTTATTCGATGGATCAAAAAGCAGATATATAACAGTGGCCTAAGCCAAAGAGGGGAGAAAGAGAAGATCGATCATTGGAACCACAGCGGCCTTTTATGCAAATTGTGTTTTATGAGCCCCAGCCCACTCTCATTCTCGCGTAGTGAATTCCAGCTGAATTTAGCGTAGTCGCACAGTTCGCGAAGGAGCGAAAAATATAGACAGTATAGGGAGAGGGATAACGACGCGGGACTCGCCGTGGCTGTCGATGTCCTCATTGCTCTCCTGGGGAATCTCCCGTACAGTTCAGGATTTATGGTAATTATCGTTTATAAAGTTGGACATTTGGACGTGTTAAAGGCTAATTTGCTCGTCTACATTTATATAAAACTTGGAAATTCCTGGGTTAGCTTGACTTTTTTGTAATAAAAAAAACGCATATTAATAGACAAAACTTTGTGTTCGGAATCATTTGCATCGAACATTGATAATGGGAGTGTGACACTGTCGGAATACTTTTTTAACTTTTACGCGGGGATTATGATACTCAACAAGATTTAGTTAATTCGGGATTCATTGTGTGGAATATTAGTTAAGATTTTTTAATTCATTTTCGGTCTTAATTGAAGTCTACATTAGCAAAAAAAAATGCTTAATAATATTATTAAGTTTTTCAGACAGATATTAATAAATTGGAATTGCCAGACACAATTTGAATGTAACATTTTCAAAGAATTTTTAATTAAATAAAGTTAAAAATACCGTGATTGTAAACAAGGGTAATCTGATTGCCCATGAATATTGATTAGACTGTAAGACCGATAGAAAGATCTTTGTCAGTTTAAAAATACCGCTTTAAAATAGAAATAAAAATGAGCTTTTAAACCAGATTCTGAGATGAATTTTGTTGGAAGCGACTCTGAAATATTTCTTTTTTTAATGCGATTCTGAAATGTCGCCAATTTACACAAACCGACGATAAGAGATAATTTAGCTCATAGTTTTTCCAACTAAATACGAAATATTAAAAATAGTATATTACCGCTGCATATAAATTAAATAGTATACACTGCACTGTAAAAGAAACCTGCTTCGAAAAAGTCAAAATCTGGTACGATGTTATTGAATAAAGTTTAAAATCTCCTGCTACCAAATATGTTTTTTATGTTCTCAAACTTTATTTTACAATATACCTACTTTTATATCTGAGAAATCACTTCGAATACCGTGGAAAATCTTATTGAAGATATTTTTGATACTTACATAAGTTCTTAACGCGGGGGATGACGAAGTCAATGAAACTTACCTGAAACACAAAAAATATTAGTTAGTAAATATTCAAAAAATTCTAAAATAAATAAAAAATTACATTTTTTTAAATTAAGCATAGAATTTATTATTTTTCAATTTGTCGTTCATTTTCTATATAAAAAAAACTTTAATATTCAATTAGTTCGTATCCAGCAGAATAAAAGAAAAATCAATCTCAAAAGGTTATCGTACGAACTGAGCGGCTGCAGAGCAGTGCTATACAGCAGTTCGCAACAACAAAAATTTAAATAATGAGCTCGGCCGGCGGCGGCGGCGGCGGCGGCAGCAAACGGGCCCCGGAAACGAGTTTCGCGAAATAATTTTGCGCGTTTTATGCCGCAACAGCTCAATGCCGATTTAATGAGGACAATATTTTCGTTCGATTTCGCGGAAAAGCTCTACCGGATAAAGTATAAATAAACCCCTCCGCCAGCAGCGCCAGTGCCGCCGCCGCCGCCGCGGTGCAGCTCCACTCTGCGAAATCAGCTCCCCGCAATTTTACTTGCATTTCAATTTCTACCCGGGTGTCGCCGCGTCCCGTGCGCCTAATGAATAATCATTTCACATTATCAACCATTTAAATGCGCAAACGCTCGGATGCGCCAAGTTGGCGCGCGACGCCGTATTAACCATCCGGTAGCTCTACCAAACCCACCAACTTCATCTCTCTGTTCAAACCTGTCGTGTTTTACGATGGTCCGACAATGTATAAACATACGTACCCAACCTTTTCGCCTTTTTTTTTTTGTAACAAACGAATAGTAGATTCAGAATGATATTTAAATATTTTTTCAGCTCTGCGACGAGCATTGTGAGTTTTTTACATAAAAAATAAATGCATACCCTCGATCCTTTTTTATTTATCTTTAATTAACATGACAGATTATTTTATACTATTTCTGATCAAATCGATCATTTAATATTTGAAAATATTCTCTTTTATAATAAAATTTATACGATTTTGCAGTTAAATGACGTGAAATCGATAATGACGCCGTAGTAGTATTGTTTAAAAAAAAGTTGAAACCAAAAATAAAAAAAAGTCAAGTCAATAATGCAAGGAATGATATAAAAGCTCCGTTGAATTAACGAAATAGGCTGGCTGTTTTATGGAGGATCATGCGCAGATTGGCTTTGAGATTTTTTAAGATAAGATACATTTTCTAGTGCAGAATCAGAGTGGAATGATTTCAGTTTGTATAAATATCACGTAAAGGTTTAATCAACAATTTTTTACACGAATTCAGTATACAGGAATCCGCATGAAAAGTGGAGTAAAAAAAATTCGAGGAATTATTTAGCATCATTTCATTTCAACTAAAACTTCAATATAGAATTACCACAATAATCACCAAAAATAAAAATAAAAAAGTTTTAGTTGAAATGAAATGATGCTAAATAATTCCTCGAATTTTTTTTACTCCACTTTTCATGCGGATTCCTGTATACTGAATTCGTGTAAAAAATTGTTGATTAAACCTTCACGTGATATTTATACAAACTGAAATCATTCCACTCTGATTCTGCACTAGAAAATGTATCTTATCTTAAAAAATCTCAAAGATAATCTGCGCATGATCCTCCATAAAACATCCAGCCTATGTCGTCATTTCAACGGAACTTTTATATCATTCCTTGCATTATTGACTAGACTTTTTACCCATAAATATTTGTCCACACAACGGAACCTCGACTCCACGCAATTATATACTCGTCGTATAACATACATATCCTTTCTCTCCCTCTCTCTCTCTTTCTCTCTTCCCCCCTACGCGCATGTTCATAACCTCTCGATACATCGTATCTTTTTTATGACTTTTCCCGAGCCATATAAACGCCGGGGAAAGAGGGAGAGAGAGAAAGAGAGAAATCCTGAAATCGCTGCACGCGAGAGTCATAAGCGATTACTGGTAGAGGTTGCGCGCACACTCTGCGCGCGTGTGTGTGCGGGGCTCGAGTTGGAGAGACAAATCGGCGCGAGAGCGCGTTTGATTGATAAGCGGCCCCGAAGCCAGTGACTTCATTTCGGTGCAAACGCCCGATTACGTTGGCGCGCGAGCGCCAGCAGTTTGATGGATGGACGCTTTCATTACCGACTGCTGCCGCCGCTGCTGCCGCCGCTCCTGCCGTTCCCGCTGTTGCTGCTGCTGCTGCTGCTGCTGCTGCTGCTGCTGCTGCTCTTCACCCCTTTTTTTGTGTTTCGTCCGCTTCGTTCTCGCCTTTTTCCCTCGTCCGCCCGCGCCGTTTCCTATCGACGAACGCTCGCGCAAGCCCGGGATAATAAAGCCCAAGTTTGGATTTATGGGATTTTGATTATGCAACGAGAGCAGTCGATGAGAGAGAAAGAGAGACGAAGATGGAGCTCCGCAGTCGAGAAAGATGATCGCGCGAGCGAAATGGTTTGTTGAGTCGAGTGTTTATCGCATTTTGCATCGTCGAGCGCAACGACGGGACAGTGAATTTTTTATGCCCAAGTATGTATGGATTATTTTAGCTTTCGGTATGGCTTCGGTATGTGCAGACCGAGTTTTATTTATATTTGTCTGGTTTACTTATTTAAGGAAAAATTTGCGACATCACTTTTATAATTTTTTTTATGCTTTAAAGTTTTTGTTTAAAAGGAATAAAATATTGCACGACATATTTTTTATCAATATTCTCTCAGATTTGTATCACTCTTTCCAATTAAATCTTATCATAAAAATAAGATTTCTCTCACTAAAATTCATAATGGTTATTTTAATAATAAAATTTTATGTGCATAAGGAAAATATTAAATTAAAAATAATAAATATGAACTTTTTATAAAGACCTAGTACAAATATTTTTATCGCAAATAATTAGCAAACTAAATACGAAAAAATTTTTTTCGAATTAATCAGCAATAACTCGTGGCCTTAACTTCTCGGCATTGCATCCGGCGATTCACCGGAGATAACAAGATACTCGAGAGAAACTCATATTTTTCGGTTGATAAAATAAGAAAAAGGAAGAAGAAAAAAAGAGAGCAGAGAGGAAAAAACCGATAAAGCTCCCCCGGCACGAAAGTATTCGCCGGAGCTTGAAGGAAAAATAAGCCCGTCTCGGTGCTTCTCCTCTCCGTCGAATAAATCCCTAATTACGGGACTGCACGTAAAGACGACGGAGGATGACGGACAGAAGCGTCAAAATAAGATAGCGGAGAGAGAGAAAGAAGAAGCGAAAGGAAGCACGCCAAACACTCGCGCAGCCCCTACTCGCTCGTTCTCTCTGTATGTTTACGAGCGATTTGGCCGCGCCGATCGCCCGGCAAAGACGCCGCTTCAGCGTAATCTCGAAAAGAAAGGAGAAATCGTGGTCTCAGCTCCCCACGATTGATATCGGATCTCGACCGTCGAGCGACGTTTTTCCTCGCTTCTACGCGCACGAGGGTGGACGAGCGACATGGGGAGACGAGCGAAGCTTTCGGGGATGAGCCAAGTACATCGTAGGGGAAAAAAATTTGACCAATTACCGAAATACTACCATTTATGATTGTTATGAGATAGTTTTTTCGAAAATTATTCAACATCGACCTTTCGACCAACTAAATATGTTTGTCATTTTTTCTTTTCGCTATACCCTCCTCTACTCAAATGCTATTTTAGGTCTTTCAATATTTATTTAGTACGCGCATTCAAATCAATATCCAATTACGATGCTACTGCATTACACCTTTATTTATTCTTTGTTCCAGCAGCGTTCAATATTGAAAACGCATAAACGCCATCTGTGCGTCATATTTTCATTTAATCGTACTTCAATAAAAAAATTTACGATATTCTGCCCATGTTTTTTACAACGATTTTCATTACGAATCGAATAGTCTCTTGAAACTTCTAAAAAAATCAAATATAGTAACAACAGAGTTCATGAAATTGAAATATAAGTAATCGTTCTGTGACACTACTAAACATAAAAAAATAATTATAAAGGCTTTATATTTTCATCATTTTTGGTTCTACCCCATCAAAAAAACATCGATCTCAGAATCAAGCTCCGTTCACTTACTCGAGCGTTTAGCGCAAAATTCTCAACGGATCGAGTAAAAAAAAAATTTCCCAGGGACAGAAATTAAAGGCAAGATAACGAGAGTCGCGGGGCATCAAAGAGAGAAAAATTAGATAAAAGGAGTATTCTAAGAAAAAGAGAGAGAGAGAGAGAGAGAGAAATCGGGGAAGGAGTAAAAAAGCGGCTTTAGCTTGATGGCTTCTCTCTTCCCTCATCCCTGTGAGGGAGTCATCGCCGTGTTGCCACCTTCTCCCGCAATACGTAGGTCAGCCGGGGGTCTACAGCCACCGACTGTCCCTTTTCCTTCTTCGTATCGATCGCCAGTAGGAGCGCGAGATTTGTCGCGCACTCTCCCTCTCTTGCTTTTTTCTCCTCTCGCTGGCGAAATTACCGTCTCTTTTTCCACGCGACGGGGAGGCTGCTGTCGCCGAGAGGACAAATGAGAGACCATCGAAATGATTTTTATTCGTATTGCGGCCTTATTTTGGATGCTACGTTTTTTTCTTCCTCTTTCTTTCTCGCTCGATGAAAGGCTCGGGATTGATTGCTGTAGTGGATTGCTTTCTTTCGTATATACGCATATACGCAACGGCTCCTCTATGCGCGTGGACGAGCAATTGCTGCTTTCAAAGGAAATGTATTGGCTGGAGGGGACAAAATTTTCAGAGCGCCGTGCGCGAGAATCCGTCGTTTTCGAAAAGGTCTAAGAGCTTTTTTTGCGTCATATCAATATATTAAAGCTTTGTTTTTCCTGGTTCGCCACAGTACATGCATTCTCTGATTTACTACATTCGTTGATGATTCATGGATCGATCTCGAAGATGAGCGACGAAATCTCAGACTATGTAGGTTCTTTTTATCCGAGCGATCGATAAATTCACAGGACAGTAAAGAAAAAGCAGCGACCATTTTTCGTTTTGCCAAGATTGCAGTGCAAAGGTATAATAAAACTGCGGCGATGCGAAAGTTTACTCTTTATTTCTAATCAAAAAAGTATATGTATGACAATAGAAATAGAAACGTGTAACATCGATTCGTGGAGCTGAGCACGTTACTACACTTTGTTTCACCTCGTAAAAAGAAACGCCGTTTACGCGAAATATACGCCCGAAAGTTCTCGGGATATAAGAAACGAAAAAAGAAAGAAGTTTAGCGCTAAAAGATTAATTTATTGATAACACAACAGCTATTGTAAAACTCTCACAATCCTGTTACTCCAAGTTACTGTAATCATTACGATGTATTTTATAAACAAACAAAATAAAGTACGTGTCTTGATTTTCGTAATTATTTTTACTGTTTGCAAAAGCCTAAAAATGATAACGTACAAATTATTCACATGACATAAAATTAAAAAATGTCTTGAGCAACAAAATTCACTTGAACAATATTAGTTTGCTCTTACAGCATTACATGTTTTAATTTAAATTAAAACGAGTAGTTTAACGAATAATGTAAATGTGATTTATCTTAAAAGAACCTTAATATATGTTGTAGATAGTAAGTCTGGACTAATTAATCATCTACAAATGACTCGAAACCAATACTTTCAGCTGAAATAACTAGTCAAACCGCAACGAAAAAAAATACCTCTAAGCGCGCCACAAATAAATCCATCCTTATCTAATCCAAGGACGTTCTCGTGATTCTTCTCGGGCAAAGTTTCGCCTCTCCGTGTTCTGCGCAAAAAGAAGGTTAATAACCGAAAACAAGAACAACAACAATAAAAGGAAAAGAAACGGCTCGAGCAGACGAAGAAAAAGCGGCCGAAGAAGAAGTGTGTGGGAAGAAAAAGTGAAAATGCGAGGTGAAAAAAAGGAGAGCCGAGAGAGAAAGAGAGAAGCTCTCGACAAGTGCCTCTCCTTTCGGAAAATTCTAAGCAGCTCCACCGGTAGCAGCAGCGCACCAACCTCCCACTCTCTCCTTTAACAAAACTATACCTCTCTGCGCCTTACAAGAGCAAGAGCAAGAGAGAGCGAGAGAGAGAGAGAGAGAGGAGCGGCCGTTAGCGCGGATCAGCCGCCTCTCCGTAATGAGCGTAAATCTCGTGGGCGCGCGCGTGGCTCGGGGAAACGTGTTACCGCGCCGCGCGCGAGCGCAAGAGTAAGAGGGAGAGAGAGAGAGAGAGAGAGAGAGAGAGGAAAGACGAGGGATTTGCGCTCGGGCAGATTCCACCGACCTTATCTCTCGCTCCCTCTCTCTCGCTCGCTCTGCCGAAATCCAGGTCCTCGCCTGCTGAAAGCTTCATCGCTGGCCCCTACGTTTGTGTGTGTGGGAGGTATAGGTATCGTAAGTAAGGCTTTCGATCGCCCAGTAAACTGGTTTGATGTTTGCGCTCTACTTATTTGGGCGATTTCTCAGAAGCCGTGTGTACATGTATATTGGCGATTCGTCCTCTCTCTCTCTCTCTCTCTCTCTCTCTCAGGATGACGATGCCCAGATCGAGGGGCAAAACCTAATGTCGAGGTGTAATCGCTTTTGGAGAACAGATGGGGGTGTTAAGGTGGAGGAAATGTCCAACTTTGGCAATAAAACGTTCATTGATGCAGCTGCTTTTTCCTGTCACGTGGAACTTAAGTATTTCTTTTGATCTACATGGACGCGCTAAATGGTGTGCGCTGATGCTTCGTCTCAACGCGTAATTCAATTCGCTGACTCGCCTATTATTGCTTCGAGTGAGGAAGTTGCGCGAAGATAAATGTCTTCATTACTCGCAAACTTTTGCAATAGAATACTGTCAAAGCATTTCGTATATAATGAACGGTTTGTTTAATTATTTGGCGGTTATTATAATTTCACATCGATGCGAAACACATCGATACGCCATCGCTTTAATTCTCTCATCAGTTATTGGTACATGGCATCGAGGGTTATTCAACAAACAATAATACCTTTACAAAGTGATAAGCCAGCGAGTATATGTACGTGAACAATTTTACGGTCCTTAAATGAGCGGACAGAAATTATACGCGCTGGTAAGTTCCGTTTTGATGTCCCGGATCACTTTTTCGTTCCGTTACAAAGTGGCAGATCCAATTCGCGAAATTCAGTATCGCGCATTTTTGTTCACATTTCAAACAGCGAGTAGAACAGTTTTTTCCGCATGCATGTTCGCAAAAGTGACCATATAGCGGAGAGATGCGAAACGATACGGGAGCGAGCAAATTCGGCGCTAGTTTGCTTGACCTCTCATTATTTTTCAATGCTTAATCTATGCTGGCTCGGCTCTCATTGTTGCACTAGCTCACATCTTGATACTGAAAAAGTTCCTGTAAGGCAGGTCGGTCGCGCGCTCGCGCGAGGCGTTGACGTCAAAAGAAACGGGGATGCAGCTCTGTTCTCAATTACATGCAATTTTCTTCTTTACTGCCGCTCGGTGGCATACATATTTCAAAGCGCAGAAGCTGTTATTAATAAATGAGCTTCGGACCCGGGAATGGGGAGGGATAAAATATGTTGCCGCAATATCTTGATTAAATTGCTCGCGCTCCTCGTAAAGCTTTTACCTGGGATACGTATATAAATCTTTATTTTCCAAAAAATATTAGTTATCTTATTTCGTCACGGTTACAAAGTATGTCACGTCAAAGGGAGAGTTCGTACTTTCCCTCGCTTCTATCACCAGGAATGTCTGTTCTCGGGAATCCGATAGCAATAAAAGTGGACTATAGAATCGCACCAGATAAAATTACGCATGTAACCGTAATGCCCACTCGGGCGAAAAACTTATTTTTAACTCGCGATTTAACGATAGCACCTCTCGCTCTCTCCCGCTCTCTTTACTTTACGCACGCGTCAATGAGTCCTTACAGCGTTAGCGTAAGCGTACGGTACAAGCGTGGATTCGGGATCGTTGGGCGCGCCGGGCTCACCGAGGGGCGTTTTCCTTTCGCTCTCCTGCAGCAGTAGACACTCGTTGCAACAGAGCGCGCCATAATACTACGCTGCTCCCTCCCGTCTATACGCGCTTACACGCATTGTGTATGTACTCACACAGGCATACACACACGCGCGTACGTGTATTCAGGTGCAGATGTATATATAGAGCTATACAAGCCCATGAACGACTTTAAGGTTTATGCGCCCACAAGAGTCGCTGCTCTGGTGCTAGCCTCGTCGCGCGCGCGCGCGCGCGCGTTTCAAACCCCCCGTCCGTACTTTGAACGTGTGCAGGAGGCCATAAACTTTTTAATAGCCCGTCGTCCTCGCGGCTGCTGCTCTGCTCTGCTTTGCTACCACCGCACTTGGGAAATAGAGGAGGAGAGGAGGAGGTATGATGTAGAGAAAGAACTGTATGGGGAGAGAGAAAAGAACGAGGGAGAATGGAAAAAGTTGAGGCTACGATATGTCGGGGAGGAAAGTGAAGACGAGATGACGTGAGAAGAAATAAAGGGAACGGATGGATGAAAGGAAGGAAGGAATTAGGACGGAATATGTCGGGAGAAAAGTGGAAGGTATGTAATTTCGGAGGGGAATCTGGTTGGAGTGAAAGAATGTGTGGAGAATAGATAGTGATCAGAAGTAGAAAGAATCGGTAAGATGGAGATGCACATGCTGCAATGATGTGGAAGAGTAGTAAAGGATGAACACGAAGAGTACGACTCAACTAAAAAGACAAGCACAAAGCACTAAGAGTGCGAGAATATTTAAGAAAATGATTTGAAGAGAGAGGCAGAGGAAAGTAGTAAAAAACAAAAAACAAAAAACTGCGGGGAGAGGGGGGGATACTAGAGGAAAACTGCAAAGTAAGGTGGTAAGAAGCAAGACTTTTTGAAAAGAGGGCTTTATCTCACTGTATGTTATGTTATTCTTTAGCGAGGTGCAAGACTTTTCATGACCCTCCGTAAGGAGTTTTATGTATTATGGAGTTTCGCGATCTCTTGTTTAGCTTTTTTTTCTCTCCTTTCTCTTGTACTTTTTTAATGTCTTCTAGACTAACTTGAGTTCGCGCGCCGATCTCGTGACCCATAATAATTTGGCCGGTGTTTCTTTCGCTGTCCTAAGAATGACATTTACATGTGCTTCAAGAAATTAGTTTTTTTTTCTCGCTATTTTCATTGATATTGCTAAAATTAACAAAGTTTTTATTCTACGGAGAACAGCTGCCACTAGGCGAAGTGATTCATGACTATCGGTGAATTATGATAATCAAAGCTTTTGTTGTACAACTTCAAATGCCCAAGATACTGCTTTGTTTTATAAGCACGCAAAGCTGTTTGAAGTGTACCGAGTAGAAGATCGCGCGCTGATATATATTTTAATTTTGAAAAATATCCCACCAATTAAAGCAAGCTGTTACCGTTTCTACGTGCGTAACGCGCATATAAAGGCTGTAAAGAATTCTGAGCTTTATGAGCATTAAATGACCCGCGTGGACGTTAATGGCTTATATATCATAATCTTATATTCATTTTAGAACCATGTTTTGCAGAAAAGCTTAAATTTCTATTACAAGGTTTCATTTAAAATTTTGGTTTTTAATCCTACGAAAGTATCAAAAGCAGTATTAAGGAAAAGGTATACGTTCGCGCATAATTACAACAAACTTCAAGAAAATGCGGAAGTTTAATAAATACTTTTAATTCTCGAAGAAGAAAAACGAGTAAAAAAAAACATTTGTTATATAGAAATTATAGAAGAAAGTCGAGGAGATGGATAATGTTTTGATAAAAAAGTACGTAGGATAGCAGTGTGTGGGCGAAGTCGCGATGTAGTTCGAACTTTGCCCAAAGTCAAACATCTAATCGCTTTAATTAAAGTTTTAGCGAAGTACCAGCGGATTAATACTTCATATGTACAGACACAATAATTATAACTTTGTTCTCGCCGTGTTAATGATGGTTGAGGAAACAATATTTAACAAAAAAGAAACGTACTTACTGAAATATACAAAGAACGTAAAGTGTATATACTTGGATATACGCATAATTACTTGCGTCATAATTCAAATAAGGTTATAACGCAATACAAATAATTTTATTATCAGATCAGGAGTAAATCATAAATTAGTGGACAACAATAGCGTATAAAAGCTGAGTAAATAAAACAACGATTGTATTTACATTATTCACCAGGGCACATAATAAATAAATGCTAAATATGCAAACGATGCAACATTTCACTCTATATGAACAGGACGTATTGGCATGTTTACAGAAATTCATGTAAACGAATTCCGTATGTCTTGACAAAAGCTCTGATCCGTTACACTCTCGGTTATACTCCCCCCACATTTCAACATTAATGCAGAACTCGTTGCAATCGATGAAAAACTTATAAACCATGGCCTCTTCCCTCACCCGACGTAAGTCGTATGCTCCACACGCAACAGCAAGCGGCAAACCTTATTATTGAACGTTACTCGGCCGCGTGGCGATTCATCCGCGGGAACATCGCAAATGTGCGGTTTAGGCGAGCTGCCTCATTAACGTCAAAACGTTGAATTACATATCACCGGATGCAGTGCACGGCTCGAAATTTTCCAGACTGCAGCGGCGGCTTCGGCACCCCTGCGCGTCAAGAGGTTACGCGTACGTACAGAGGAAGAGGGTATGAGCGAAGTAACGTTATACGAGAGGCGGAGACCACGAGGGAACGAGTGGGAGACGCTAATTTGGCCTCGCAACGAACCGAACGCTCGACATTTCGCGGTCGTCCATCAGTCATGGGATGTTGTACGTAACTGTATATAAGTACATCGCGAATGTTGGCGAAATGTTAGGCTGTATAGACAAAGGACCTTCGCTGTGCTCAGTTCTGTTTTTTTTTTCTTTTTGTTAACTTATAAAGACATTACACGGCAGGTGATGTGTGCACGTGGCAAATCAAAGGGTTGATTTAGATATGTCGTTAAATATAAATGATATTTAATTACCTTTGAAACAAATTGGGTCAAGTGAATAATTATATCTTTAATTAAACAAACGATTCCGGGCGACTGCGCCCGTAAAGAAATTGCATCGAGAAAGGGAAAATTAATTAAAAGAGCCTTTTTATATACTGTTTGAATATTCGAATTGCTGTTGCTGAAGCATAATTTTTCTTAAATCAAATAAACTTATTCGATGCGACGGTTCTGGCCATTTCCAGGGAAAATTTATTCATATGATCCGTTAGTAATCATGCATTTTCACCATTTACCGTGAAGCAGCTTTATAAAGCCGCAGGAACCGTTAAGCTGCAAAGAAGCTGAGTAACAAAGCACCAAATTTCGCATTAAATACCCGGAAAGAAAAAACTATACAGCTGCGAAGCAAGTTTAATCCGGTAGAGTGAGCTCATTCGTCTGGAGAGCATAAAAATTTCAGAGATTACACATGAAATTTGACGAGAGCCTTCATTTCCTCCAAATTGAAATTGACTTCTCTCGGATTAAAAACTTTTCCCATCGCGAATTCTTGCATTCTATGTCCCCTCTCCTCGCGCCTTTGTCGCTTCGCTCTTATTTCAATCTCCTCCTTTTCCTTATTCGTCTTTATTTATCTTACTTGCGCCATTTAGTCTCTTTCCGCGCCCTGTATATAACTTGGCGGCGCTTCCTCTCGTCTACCTCCTTCTTCTTCCTTCTTCTTCTCTCCTCTACTCTCTCTCTCTCTCTCTCTCTCTCTCTCTTTCTCTCGCCCATTTCGGTCCAGGGACTTTTTTATGAGTGCACACCCTGGACGATCTCGTAAAACGTTCGCTTCCGCGAGCGCGCGCGCACACGCGTAACGTGCTTTACGACTTCGAGACCCCGAGAATCACTCCTGACCCGTTGCGCTCTCTTTCCTTCTTCTTCCTCTCCCTCTTGTACTGTACGTGGACCTCTTTTCGCCTTCAGTTCCAACGTCTCAAAAGCATCTCTTACAAAAGATATGTATTGTTACCGAAATATGACGGGGAAATATCGATCGTCAGGGAAAATGATTGTTTTTCCTACAATTATTTTGCTCGCAAAGATATCCAACTCGAACTAATTTCTATCATTGCAAGTAAATTCTTGACTGATAACAATATTTCCAGGAAAATTCACAATTGAAACTCGCTGAAAGGTGCTGTGTGTACGATACGAAATTCTCCTCGGTACCATATGAGCGCGAGATCAGAGCGAATGAAACTTTTTTGAGTGTGCGAGCTGCACGGCCTCGGGAGCAGAGAAAACGAGAGAGAGAGAAATAGAGCAAGATAGAGAGATAGAAAGAGAGACAGAGAGAGAGAGTTGTTATGAGCACTTCTAGGGGTTCGCTCGTGCTTTTCTTCAAGCTATAACACGCGGACGGGCGCACATTTTATTTGACTGGCTGTCGCCGGGTAATTGAAATACACCGCCGCCTCGCCTACTCGCCTCTATCGCTTCCTATACGTTCCAATTTGATTCGGAAAATGCCCAAGGTTTAATATTGCGAGAGCGAGGCATAAATCATCAAGTGCCGTCGCGTCGAAAGCGCCACACACGAGCCAAGCTGAAAACACTCTTTTACAAGATAAGAATCAGCTGGAGGGTTTGTTTGATTTTTTTTTTTCGTTTCGTTTCATTCCGTTTCGCTCGGCAATGACGATTTATTATTTCGCCTTCAAAGTGATTCATTGCCGCTATACTCTTGGCGTTGGCTGTTTGCTTCTATTTTTTCTAGTTTCGCGAGACATAATTTTGGCGCTTTCATTTTTTTACGCTGGCAAGTTAATGGTGCTACTGTGTGCTTTAATGTTTCTTCTTTTTTTTACTAGAGTGCAAGTTAAACTGAATTTTAACTGAAATTCCAGATGTTTTTTTTTAATTAAGAAAAAGTAGAGCAGTGCAAATAAAGTATTTTTAAAAAAATTAGCCATTAGTTGGATTCTAGAGTAATACGTTCAAATCTCATTTCGTGTGATTTAAATCAGTTCGTACAAGTTACATGATTGTTTTTTAAATGCCTATTATGGTACAGATGCAATATTATCGTTTAGTCTTGCATCTCAAAGTATTTTATAATTTATTCCATATTTGCTTCGTATTCGTTGTTCTTTCGAAAATTACCTAAAAACCAGAATAAAAGAGAGGCTTTTTATAAAGGCACATATAATTTTGTTAATACTTTAAGCGACACTATTTTCTGTAATAAAAGCCGTTAAATTATTAATTAAAAAACACCATTGGAAGCCTCTCGCTACACAAAAATATTTACAACTCCACTCGAGCTGGAAGCCTCCAAATTACCACAAACGACAAAATAAAACAAAAAAAACCGCAAAATTGCGCTAATTAACGCAGTACTTCAATTAACCTTCGAACTTCGGTGCGAGCACGTCGAAAAATAAACTTTGATACACAAAAAAAACAGCAGCAGTACCAACTACACTGCTCGTGCTGTCCCCCTTGAAAATTATCATCGCGAGCAACTCACTCCGGGACTTAACCCGCGCACACACACACACACATACATGTGGCGAGACGAATGACAGAACTCGAGAAATAAGCTGCGGCGTGGTCGCGCACAAAGTTGGGATTTTACTTTATCCTATGTCTGGCCGTAGTGTGGGGGCGAAAGACTCTTTAAAAAGTGATTAGTGCGACTGACGTCGGTTGCGCTCCCTACCTACGCACGTACACGCACACACACAGACATAGGTGCACATGCACAGTTCATTACTGCTCATAGAAAACTTTCGACTGGTAGTTCGTTGGGTTGGGATTCGCGTAATTCGACGACTTTCACCTGTACGAGGCCACGAGTTATCCCGTGGCCATAGAGTTATAGCCGAACTTGGTGTGGGAGATATTTCTAAGGTGAGACGAGTCAAGTGTGCTAATGAAAGGGATCTTGGGGGTATTTGGCTTTGCATTAATTTATTTACATAATTCATCACTTATATATGTTACATTCTGAATTGCATGTTCAAGTGTTACAGGATACAGGGAGTCGAATTTACACCTTTATATTACATTCCTTCAGGAAAGAGAGTACGCATTGGCGTGCATTTATAAATGTGGTTTAGCTAAAATGCTTTCATTATTTAAAGGTGGAAAGTTGGACTCTAATTGTTAATTAGTTCCAATCTATATTCATTATGTACGGTTTCGTTTGGCGAGGAAATATTTCCAAGCTTGCATTAAACAAAATAATTATAAAACTCTTTGCGATAGTTAATAAAGCACCTTGTGGCCAAAGTCCGCCTCGATTTGAATCGGTGTAGAGCTGTAAGCTGAACCAACAAAGTTCTTACCTAAGATGTAAACGAAAGCGGCGGACTGAGCATCGACTTCCTGAACTACGAGACCTCGTTCTTTCAACCGGCAATCAGCTCCAGCTCAAAAATTCCGCAAACCAATTAGAAAAAGAAACCTCGAGCATCTTGGAAAGCTTCTCCGCGACTATACCCGCGCGAGTGTATAAATGCCGTACCAGCTGACAAAAGCGAAAGAAAGACAATGGATCTGCATCGCGGGCACGCGCAACTGCGATAGTAAACGGTTACACCGCTTTTCAAGCCTGCAAATACTCAATTCATCGATGCGTAGCGAAAGCAGTTAGCAGCAGCAGTGAGCCCGACAAAAGTAACCGCAAGTGAATGAGAGAGAAAGAGAGAGTTGGTGGCTGCTGCAGCAGCGGTACCCATAAAAACGAGTGGAAAGGAGGTCCACATTCTTATCGTGTGTATCGCAAGTGGAAAGCGGAAAAAGAAGGATAGCGCATAAAGTATAGAGAGATAGAGAGAGAGGGAGGACGGGAGCGAAAGGAAGTAAGGGGTAAAGAGCCGGCAAAGTCACTGAGCTATCCGGGCGGATAGAGAGAGAGAGAGAGAGAGAGAGAGAGAGAGAGAGAAGAGAAATTGTCCCTGGCGGAATATGTGTCAAGTAAGAAACTTTCTCGCGGGCTGTGCGGAAACTTTATTTGACTTACCTCCCCCCCCTTTCTCTCTCTCTCTCTCTCTCTCTCTCTCTTTCTTCGCAGCGTCGAAGAATCGACGTATCGAATCAGACTGCTTAACTTAAATAAGTTTGCCTCTCTTTCCGCCCCGCGTGCGCCGCGGATGAGCGCAAAGATACATAAGGTTTTCGGAGAGGACCGAGAGAGAGAGAGAGAGAGAGAGAGAGAGATAGTCGATCCGTATTGGTCCCAGTGCGCGCTCGCTTTGTAAAGCTACCGATCCCCGAGATATCCTACCCCCAGTCGTCGATGCCATCCCTATATCCTCTCCTATATATATACATAGGAAGGAAAGTAGCTTTCCAGCTTTCAAAATGACGCTCTTGCAATTTCGCGGGCTGCCCGTGGTGTGTTCTGATACGTACACAGACACACACGCGCACACACGCGCGTACTTGTGACCGAGGTAGATTCTTGGATTTGATTAAACGTCGCCCGGAGCCGTAGTCCTTTTGTTTATTCCCTGGAAATCTCGAGCTCTAGAACGGACCGACGCTTTCTTTTGGTCGTGTACGCAAGCGCAGACATACACACGCGCGCGCGCGCGCAGTTCCGCTTCTTTTTAGCGACGCGACTTATTTTTGAGCCGCGCTTGTATACGTTTGCCAAAGAGAGAAAGAGAGAAAGAGAGAAAAAGAGAGAGAGAGAGAGAGAGACTATACCATCCTACACTCTCTTATAGGTTTGCTCGGATCGACTGACTATTCTGGGTCTCCGAGTGATGGATGTAAAAAGTTTATGCGTTTTTGGATTCGAGAAATATCCAGTTCCCGCATACGCGACGTCGCGGTATTACTTTTTACGAAAGTTGGTGCATATTTGTAATTATACCGTAAAAGGTCTTAGTAATGGCAAACTCGTGTTATTTCAGATTTTATACCGAGGAAATGTAAAAAGCGTACACGAATATGTACTCGTTGAATATTGTTAATATAAATAATGAGATTTGGTTGGGTCGAGAGCTTATTTAATTCTCCTAGTGTAAGAGCTAATGGAAAAGTACATTAATTACCGGATACGCGTATTTATATTTCACCGAACCGATAATTAATGTTTGTCAGTTAAACATCGTTATTAATTAATTAACGGGCTGAAAAGTACGACGTGGATGAAAATCTTTTCGGTAGCATTTCGATAACTTAATACTCATCGAATTCGTAATTACATTATTTTGAATATGAAACATTTTCCTTTGAATTATAATTGCAAAAAAAAGGAATCAACCCCTCTCTCCTAACGTAAACTATGGGCACTCGCAGGTCTAAACTTACTGAATCACAATGGAAATGCATATTCATATCTACATGTGTCTGGACAGTTTCTGGGAATTACATCTGACCCTACATATACACCCGCGAATATATATATGCACTGACATTGTGATTCTGAAACTTCAACTTCATGCACTTGCCCTGATGTGTACTAAATAAATGGATCGATTATATATCCTGGCTCGTGTTGCGCTAGGCAAATGTTAATTTGCATAACATCTGGTTAATAGACAAAGCCAAAGCGGATAATGACAATGATCTTTGAAGATGAGAGTTTTCTAACCTAAATATTCATGAAGATAATAAAAAAGTTTAAGGTTGAAAATAACGTTGACTCCGTAAACTATAAAAGAGATGTTAAGCTTTATCCTCAGAAAAATTTTTAAATGTCAGACTAAATAGTGCGTAAGAGGTAGTAGAGTTTACCTAATAAATATGCTCAAACGTTGAATAATAATTTACAATATAATATTGAAGGTTTAATCTAATAGTAGCATAGATAAATAGCTCGACTGAATACTAATCAAAAAGCACACGAGCTTACCAATCTGCATTAAAGTGTCTCGTAAGATAATTCGCGACTCCGACAACAGAAGAATATATATACACTGGGGCGCGGCAATCAGTTCAATCGAGAAAAAGCAGCTGGTATGATTTAAATTTACAAACGCAGCGTGATCCGCCCAGCGCCCTTCAACGTATATCTTACATGTGCACGGTGCGGTCGATGCGCATATCGAGTGGCGCAGTAATGGGAGGAAATGTTATCACAGCAGCCAGCGAATCTGCATATACCGTTGCGCCCCGTTCCTCTCTACTGCAGTTACATCCACTTCCCTCGATGAAATGTGTACGAGCGTTCTTTTTTCCTAAGCTTTCGACTATCAAAAAAAACCTTGAAATTTGTGATGCTGAACGCGGTAAAAGTAAAAGAATGTTGATTTTGTGTATTTTAGGTAAATGTCTGACCGAACTACAGCTCGACTACTTGCACTCGAGTCTCTCCTTTCTTTTAGAATCAAATGCGTACTACTCTATTCAAATTAGTGTAAATTAACCGAAATAGCATCATATATTGAAAATGCAGAATGGATGAGTTATGCAATTACAATAATTGCATTTTACGCTTCAACAGAATGTAATATTATTCCGTCAGATTATTATCCGCTCGACCGCAAATCTCATATAAATAATTAGCTATTATCATATTAATGATAATGAGGTCAAAACACGTACTAAAATCAAATGAACTGAAAAATGATTTCCATTATTTCAGATGCATCACAACTACAGTTATCGATAGGAAAAAATGTGGAAACTCCTTAATGAAAAATACTTTCCAACTGCAATTTCAGGATTAATAAAGCAAAGTTTTTAATTGAACCGGACCAATTCCATTACCTTAGTAAAAACGCACACGGAATCAATATAAAAACACTAATTACAAAATACTCGGAAAAATATCGATAAAACGCAATTAAGCATTATACTTTTGCGCTCGCGTAGCCCGCAGAGGAGGTCGAGTCGCCAGTTCGTTCTCTCGCACAAGCTAAAAGAAATTGGATACTTCTCAATGTAAAGCCATATAACAGATCGTCTTGTGGTTATGGATGTACAATGGGGCAAAGGAGAGAGAGAGAGAGAGAGAGAGAGAGAGAGGAGGGGGCAAGAGAGACAGACATACAGAAATACAGCAAAAGAAAAGGAGTGGAAGAAGAAATGCAACTCGGCGGTCACTGGGCGCGGAAAGGGAAAAGGATACGAGGGGCGAGCAGCGGCGGCGGGCAAAAGAACTTCAAAGTCCCATAAAAATGCATTAAAGTGGTTCACAGGGTATATGAACCTGAGCCGGGAATCACTCCGTCCGCACGCTGTTGCCGTCGCTGCTCCTGTCCGCCCCTCTCCCTCTCGCTCCCTCTCACTCCCTCTCGCTCCCTCTCGGTCTCCTCTATACCTTCTTTCGTCATTCAAAAGTGATTCTTTCGCGGATATCGCTCGGGCTTTTTTGTTCCTCCTGCGCGGCGAACTCCACCTCACCTCACCTCACCTATACGTATACGTATGTACTTTATTAAATTTTATCAAATCCTCCGGCTTTCGCTTTTGTGTGATTTCTTGTTATGAGAAAAAGATAATGGAGGCTGAAACCGTGGAATCGATACCGCGGACTAGTCCGTTCGCGATATTCCCGAGATTTTTTGATTAGTGGCCGCGATGAAGATATTGCTGTGGTGGATTTGAATGATTGAGATCGTGATTCTTTACACGCTAAAGACTGTAAAAATAGCACGAGGAATTTAGAGGAGTAGTGTGATTTTTTTTTAAACTGACACACTACTTTTTAAATGATATTCCAAGTAAAGTAAAAAGATAATTCTTTTGGTGAACTTTAAGTCGGCATTGTTGCCATTATACTGTTATTATTCCATTCCTCGTAGAAATCTTAAATGTAAAATTCAAGTAAATAGAAGCTATAACGATGAACTGCATTTTAAAAGTTTCCGTCTGCTCTTAACTGTACATCAAAACTACACCACTCCTCAACTTTCCATTGAAACACGTCTTCCAGATTTGCATAAATTCAATTGTACGGCGCACGCAAACCGGAGACTCCAGAAACACTTTATCCCATCTCATTCAAATACCACCTCAAGCCAAGATTACATAACTCTCCGGCCAAAAAAGTGCATCAAATCGAAAACCTTGACAACAGACAACAGCGTCAATTGTTAGAGAGAGAGAAAGAGAGAAAGAGGGAGTAGAGAGCGAGTACAGCATCGCCGCACGCCGCTTTTCCCCATTTTCGCGTCGAAAGCGAGGCTCGTTTCGCGAGGGGTGGGGAGAACAAAAGGACGCGTAATACGCGGCCGTGCAGGTGGACGAAAAAGAAAAGCTAAGCGATAATTAAAAAGCACGCACGCGGATAGTAGTCGCGTAGGGGGAGGCGGTGGGGTCGCCGAGGTAGCGAGAGCAGCAGCAACAGCGAATGTGTTTAAGACTTTTTTTTTCACCCGGGCTACGCGCGCGGCTCGCGGCGCACGGGGCGAAAGAAAGGAGGTCGGTTATGGGCTGCAGCGGTGGTGCTTTTGCTTTAAAGCATTCATATCGCCGCTCTCTCGCTTCTGTTTGCCTACGCCCCGTGTATATTTGTTTCTGCTTATTTCCGAGTGCCGAGGCCTTCGTGTTCCTCCTCCCACTCTTTCTCTTTCTCTTTCTCCCCCCTCTCTCTCTCTCTCACGATGCTGTGCATGCAGGTGAGGCTTTTATGATTGTTTGGAAACTTTTTAATTATTTTATCTTGTTCGATGCGTTTAGCGCACACGTGCACGACCATTTGTTGTTTAATTAATTTTAAATCAATTTAAATGCAGAGCGCTGCGCTTAGTTTCATCGGATTAAGGGAATTTTTCAATTCTGAATTGGCGCTGCTGAATGTAACGGTTAAACAAAGTTGGATCCTTTGCTTACAACTTACATTGGCGCTGGTTCGAAGCGCGGAAAAGTTGTTTTGTGTAACTTATACTGCGGAATAGCAATGACTTAACTCGAGGTAGACTTTTAATATTACTGGTGGATTTATTATCGTATAGTTTGAAAATAAAATACTTGAACGTTTTAATGAGCTATGGAACAGTTCTTGGAAATTTTATAATTTCATTTCATTATTTGCATAAATCCATTCTAGTGTGTATTTCGTATCACAGAAGATTATCGAGGACTGGTTACATGTACACGAACGGATAATAAATTGGAAAAGATAACCTGTTAATTTATATATATATATTGTATTCTTTAAAATATTTCAAGCATCAAAGTATTATTATTTCCATCGAATAAATCTGCGCTCATACACTCAATAATTGCACAATATCCCGTTATTTGTAAACTGCTTTCAACCTTCAAAAACAATTCTAAATAATAAACACAATAAAATCCTTTTATCCTTTGTAAGGGTTATAAAATAGCAGGATGAAAAATTCGAACGCACACAGACGACATTTCCCCCCGTATTATTCCGAATTCTCGATTAATATCCAGCATGCAAAAAGTCAAAATAATAAAATAATCACATTGCACTTGGCTGCAGACTATCTCACGTCCATTAAATTCTCCGCGGAACAAAGGGAGGCCGCATCAAAAACTGGCGCAAACGGATCCGAGGGGGAAAGCCGAAATTCGACGGCCATTTCAATTTATAAATTATAACAACAAGCGTACATATGGGCGCCTCGTAGGTACACGGGCCACACGGCGAATACGCCTTGTATCGCGCATTAACCGACGGCGCGTGCGCGACGACGCCATCGGCCTATCGCAGTATATTCCTATGGAGGAACATTATCAAATAAATTCAAGCCCCTTCCCTTTCTCGTTCCGACGATTTTTCCGTGCAGCGGCAAAAGAGTAACCAGTGCAGGAGAGCTGTGCGCAGGGAAAGCATGAAATAATGCACACGAGAGCACGGGGAACAGAGGATAATAACAATGTGAAAATCCGCAGGGGGGAAAGGCTCGGCAACGAATATAGACGCAAAAAGGGATATACCGAAGAGAGAGAGAGAGAGAGAGAGAGAGGGAAATGGAATCCGGTAGCAGTGTGGCATTCTCGAGATATTCGAATTCGCGCTGAAAACGGGAATTGCGTTTAATGCATCGTTTGGGCTCGTTCGGTGCGCGACTGCATCGTCGGCGGCGGCCGAATAAAAATCTCCCGCGCCGAGCATTAAAGAGTTGTCAAGGGTGGGAACAGTAGGAGCGGAAAAAATTCCGAGAGAGGAAAGGTTAGTTGGGGTCTTTTCTTTGTCGGCGAGTTTTCCCGACACTTGACCTCTTCATTTTTTTCCCCCCCAATCCTCTTTTTATTTTTACGCCGGCTTTCCTTTTTTTCCTCTCGTCGTTATACGAACTAAAGTATGCAGGATTGCGGAGCAAAAGGGCTGCGCGAATCCTTTTGTCACTTCGGTCTCAGATTTAATAAAGGGAGATGCGCGATTGCAATGGAATTTATATATATTATCTTTGGTAATTAAGATTGCTCGACGTTCGCCATAAGTTTCACGGTTAATTATTATATTCTCGGTCTACCGATGTGTCGGGGGATTCAATGAACAGCATTATTTTAATGGCAGTAGTATCAGGACTTGACAATTTATTACAACGTTTCATAATTTCTGATTTTACCAATTGTTGAATGAATTTACACTCTTCTATATCATATTTTCCGATAGTACCTCGCATGATCCACTCGACACATTTCGAACAAAAAGAGTCACGCGTCCCCAACCTCAAAGCCTCGGAGAAAGAAAGGAATAAAACGGAGCAAAAGAGTTGATACCTCGATTGAGGAAAGCACTAGCCATTCTCGCCTATAAAGTCCATAAACAAACAAGCCAATATCGTTTGCTCCTACCCCCAAATCAATCCGTCCGCTACAAAGGGAGAAGAATAAACAGCAGCTCGGCGAGAGGCGAACATGTACGCGCCCACACACATACACACACACACACACACACACACATACGCGCGCTGAGAGCGAAGTGGGTCGTAGCGGAAGAAATAATATAATACGGATCCCGGCAGCAGGAGAGAATCGGATTGAGACGGCGCCGCGAGTACGACAAGGGGGTCGAAAGGACAAAGGCGGGGACGGCGGCGCACGACTCGCCGCCAGAGAGAGAGAGAGAGAGACTCGCGATAAGGAAACGGGAAAGCACGAAATTTCTACGTGCCCGACATGTACGAACGGAGGCTTCTCTGGCTTTACTCTCATCTCACTCTGACTCCTCCTCCGCCACACACACACACACACACACACACACACACCCACACACGCTCGCCATTCGGATTTCGGATTCTGCGTCGAGCCGAACGACACTCGATCAAGTTTATCCACTGCGGACTCTCCCCTTAAATGCAAATTCCTTTCCCTCTGTGTGTGTGACTGTGTGTGTGTGTGTGTGTGTGTGTGTGTGTGTGTGTACCTCGTGCCGGAGCCACACGACGTGTAAAGGGTTAGGAAAGAAAGTGTAGCCG
>UELU01138974.1:40183-67588 GCA_900490025.1 Megastigmus dorsalis
TTTTTTTTCGTTTTGGGCGTCGGAGCTCGGAGGTAAAAGGGCGAAAGACAGTGAAAAATAAACGACTTTTGTGTTCTAGCGCGGGATAGCTTTGAATAAGAGCACACGTGTGATAAAGGAAAAAAAAATGATGGCCAACACTTGACAGAACCGTGACAAAAGAATTCGAGTCCGAAGCTTAGCCAGTGATAATACTGACACAAGCATTCTTGTAACCTAAATTGATTATTAAATTAGTATAATCTCAACTGGAAAAAGTGCATACGCCTACAAATTAATTATATCGGATACATTTTTCCAAATTTTCACGAGCCTTCGCACTTTGAATTTAGCTAAAATGAATATACGAAATCACTGTTTTGACTTCTATTTGCAACTGATGAAAATTTCAGGCTCAACGTTGCTTAAGCACCAGTGAAATGATAATATTGAAGCTTTATAGAGACATCTAATATTCAGTAGGTAGCAGCTCTGCTCGAATTAATATACCGATGGTTTATGTAACATATTGTAAATAGGTGTTTAAAATAATCAAAAGTTTACGGCATTTAATTCAGAAAAATGAATTCTATTTTTCTGCAATAGAAATCAATTTGTGCTACCTACCATGAAATTCTTGGCGTCAGCTTATTAGACTCTCCCGTGAAGGTAAAGCATAAGGTAAATTCTAACCAAGACGCTAGGGGTTGGGCGAAACATAATTATGCTCAACTTGCGTGTTTCCATAGCAAGGAATAATTGAATCCGCGCGAGTGATGGAAATCCGGACAGCTTGCTTGGCCCCCGCTCGCACAAAGCATCGCACCGGCACGTCGAATACTCTCAGAATATTAACTGTCATTTCGGAGCGTGCACCTAACGCAACCGGCAGGCGACAGTGCAGGTTGCAGCGTTCCTCCCGAGTCCCGCCACCGCACCGCGCAAGACGTATACCTATTTGTGCACTGCTGCAGGAAGGCACACGTGGTCACTCGCAGTGTCCTGACATTCCTTACACAACTTATAACTGATTCTCCGAATGACGAAATCTCGCCTCGCAATGCGAACCGAGAATTCTCTCGTGCGTTCTCTTTGTCAAATTCCTTCATTTCATAAGTTTAAATATATTATTCATAACACAATAATATTTACTGAATTTATTATGCTTTCATTTCGTAGAATGATATATTCTTTCCTATTACCATTTATATATTACGTAAAAAGTAATGACTATATTAATGAAATATTGTAATAGGTTGAAATACATAATAATAAAATTTTTATGATGTGTCCATCAGAATTATGCTGCGTACCATTAAGAATTTACTAACAAAAGATTTAATAAATAAATAATAAAAATTTAACAAAAGAATTTTTTAAAAATTCAACATTATTTTTTAAACGAAATTCTGCAAAAATTTCTGCAACATTTATAACTTTGCTCTGTTTTGAAAATTATTCAACAGTTTTTGAAAAATTTAGAACGAAACCTGCCATACATTTTTTTACATTCGAGGCTTTGATTTATCATTCTTTTTCGTTTTCAAATACTTGAATTTGGATCCCTTTTTTTTCTCGTTTTTTCTCTTTTCGTTTGGATTTATCACAGGCTGTAAATGCAAAGTCTCTGAAAATACTGAATATGTTAAGCTTAGCAATACTTTTTTTAAAAGTAAACTTTTCTGTAAGGAGAATGGTGACAAAAGCAAACATTAAAATACTATACTCGATTAATCACTCAATCGAAGTATAGTAAAAAATGTATTATATTTATAAAATATTGTTATGAATTGATATACGCGTGAAAATGCTTTGAAACCGATACAAAAATAACCCTTTCATAATTTCAAACGTATTACATTTAAGAGGGAATATTATCGGTTCCAAGCAGCAATGTACCAACTCCAGAGAGAAAGCAAAAAGGCACCAACTCAGGAAAATAGTCAAAAAGATTCCAACTCGAAAACAAATTCTTTTACTCTAATTGAAGTTGGCAGTACATCGTTATTTTAATATTAGTGCATGAAAAGAGAAAGGAATAATTTATCATAAATAGCAACAGAACATAGATAAGACAACAATAATTATGCATTGTTGCCATTTATTATAATTTTGTTATAATTTTATATTTAAAACATATATTTCCAATCATTCCTTTCTTTTTTCATGCGCTAATTTTAAAATAACGATGTGTTGCCAACTTAAATTCTTTTTGCCTATAATTTTCCTGAGTTGGCACCTTTTTGCTTTCTCTCTGAAGTTGGTACGTTCAGCCGACGTGTGTACATGATTATATCATATTAAAAATGTCAATTTTATAAATAAACTGTCTAAACAATACAACTATAATCAAAATGTTCTCAAGAATATAAATTTGTGCAGTTTGAATAAAACTTGTTTGACCGATTAAAAATCAATATTGAAAATAAATATTTTTCAAACAAAAAGAAAAAACAAATTTTCGTAAAACGTTATGTTTATTCGATCCTTGGAGCATCAACACAAAATTCATCAAAAAATACTCCGCTAAGCGATAGTCCGTACTCATCCAAATGAAAAGGATGAAAAAAGAAGACTCATAATGACGCATTAATTTTTCCAAGTAATTAAAGCGGGGGCATCTTCTTTCATTCACGACTAAGCCCGCCTTATCCGAGAAAACTTTCTTTCGTGTTCCTCCTGATTAAAAGGTAGTTCACAGATAAGAGATAGATATAGAGAGAGAAAGCAAACTTGGTTGTCGTAGTCTCCCCCTATACACATGTATACATATATATACGTAAAAGCGAGGGGTATAGTAGATGGAAGAAACAGGAGGACGGGAGCAAACAAAGCCGTTATAAGTAGACGCTGAGTCACATCGACGTTTCGCGCGAAGCGACGACGTCGTTTTATAATTATCGTTCGCTAACACGCGCGCACCTACTCAGGCCTTCCCACTCCAAACGCAGTGTTCAGCAGCAGTAGGAGCATCGATGCCGCCTATAATGGAGACTTTAGCATTGAATTTTTGCTCTCTCTCTCCCTCTCTCTCTCTTTCCGCCGTCCCAGTCTTCGGCTTTCCTTTAGCTTCTGCGATTTTTTTACTCCTCCACTTTGAGCTCGCGTTTCTCGCTGAACAGCGAATGCCTCCGACGGCGCGGGCGTGATGCGCTATTAGATTTCTATGCAAGTTTCGAATGAGAAATCTCTTCTGTAGAATCCAGTGGTTTCTGCAAGGGCGAGAGACTTTATTTTTCTACGATAATAATTTCCAGGTGAATCCTTTGAAAACGTTATTATTAGATTTTCATGTATTTAAGATGCGTGACTCGGCGAGGTAATACGGTAAATTTAATTCAAAACTTTCTTTCTCTTCGTGATGGCGTTACATGGAACGGAGATGAAGACAATGGTTTAGGGCAGATCATTTCAATAAAATTTGAATTTAATCAAATCTCCCCTTGGAGTGCGAAGCGCAGAGACGGTCTGAATTAGTTGCTCGGAAAACTTTGATAGAGTCTCAATTCAATGTAGTGGGTGTTGAAATGTGAAGAATTATCGGAAATTGTCGCTCATTATAAACGGTTAATCTTTGAAAAGGCAAAATTAATCTTAAAACTTTTTATAGAAACGTATATTACACTCCGCAAAATTAAGATATTTAGACTTTTATGCATAAGCATAATAATTTTCGATAAATAGTTTTATTTACCTCTTTCTTTGTGCCAAAAAATCGTATTATCAACAAAGAACTATAAGGGTATTCCATCACTCCCAACCTTCCCTATACATATAAATATTGCTGTATATAAATTTCTATTTCTACATTTTAAGCACCAATAACAAAAAAAAAGTAATATTCCCAACAATAAAGCCATTGGCGATCGACGAAATAAATTTCAAACCAGAGTAATTAATCGTCCAACTTGCCCAAATGCCAGCGGAAAATATTTTTCGCACTCGCCGCCGAAAAAGGAAGGAATTCTCTAAAAACAAAGCCATAGAGACGCATAACTCAGGCGCCGAATATAAATATAAGCAAAAGGCCAGAGAGAAAGAGAGAGAGAGAGAGGAAGCGCGTGGCTAAAGAAAAAAGAAAAGTGGATCAATAAAAACAATAGCCTTCAACCCTCCATAATTTATGGCGCATTTTTCTCTGCATACAACATATAACGCGCGTATATACGTATATCTATATGTGTAGGTAAGCGAAAAACAATCGGCATATTTTACGCGCAGATTTCGCCTTACCGCAGTGGTCGTGTTATGCGGCTGGCCAAAATCGGGTCGAATCGATCGCCTTCATATAAACCAGCCGCATTTCGATAATCGGCCCTCTCTCTCTCTCTCTCTCTCCCTCTCTCACTCATCCCCCCTTCAAAAACTCGGCCACGTACCAAACGCTCATGCATACATAGGGAGAGAGAGAGAGAGAGAGAGAGAGAGAGAGAGAGGCGAAAGAGGAGAGAAGAAAAAAAGCGAATCCCGCGCAGCCGTTGCAGTTCCGCCTACGAAGAATGAAAAATGCATTTTTGTGGAAATAAAGCCGCGGCGGCGAGAGCGACGACGCGAAGGAGCCCCTGCACCGGGTCAGAGTCCTCCTCCTCCTCCTCCTTTCCCTCCTCACCCTCCTCTCCCTCCTCTCCCTCCTCCCCCGCCTCCTACGGTAGACGCGCGACCGCAACTCGCCGAGCTCTTGGACTATTTATCACAGTGGCTGCAGCGCGGCGAGAGATTAAAGCGCTGGGGCGTCTCTCTCTCTCTCTCTGTCTCGCTCTCTCGGGAAGATACACAGGTGACGCCGACTAAAAAGATAATGTGACTATTGTCCGGGTTCTACGTGTCCTGTCAGCCGCCGCAGCCATCGCCGACGCCGACGACGCCTGGCACTTGACATTTCTTACAAATAAGCCTCGAGAGAGATTGATCTGGATTTTCTCTTGTCTGCCTCGGGCCTCCGAGCTGTGCTCGCCAAATTATTGATACTTGTCTCGTTACCTTTTGTATTCTTTTGTCAGCTGCGAGATTACATGTGTACCGTTCTGTAAATTCCAAATTGATGCTCAAAATAGTAAATTCCCTTGAAAGTTCTTTTTCCAAATATTATTATATGGATAATTGAGAGAGATTATGTGGAAATTATGGAAATTTCGATAATTTATGTAAAAGGAATTGTAAAAATATTATCTTCAGAATGGCTAGTGAAAAGATTTAGCGGAGTGAGTAAAAGCTTACTCGAACGTTTAGATATATATATATAGTCAGTGCACTGTCCGAGGACAGATTCCGATATTCTGGGCGATTGTCGCGGAAGAGGACGTGAAAGGGAACGTTCGAAACTTTTGCTGTACATTTGCGGAGAGAATACCAGTGACGCCTCAGACATTTCGAAAGCTCGCGGAATCCCTCTTTGAGTATGTATATATATATATATATATATAATAGTGTATAATAGCAAAATGTACATACTGAATCCATAAATTCAATTACAACCTAACAATATTGCGCTCTATTTCAAAATCAAACTTTTATAAACAAAAAAAGAAGAATAAAACTCTGTTTGCAGAGCCGTATAAAAGAGTCTAGGCGAGTCTTTCGGAAGTGGATATTTTTTTTTTCGATAAAGTAATTTTCTTCCAGGAGAGAGCAAATTCAATTTATATCGAAATCTCTTTGATGATGAATATTACTTTAAAACCGCTTGAACTGTTTTTCAACGTTGCATTCAATTACTTAATTTACGGAGGAGCAAGTCTATCGCGCGTCGCCAAAGTATATATATATATAGCAAGAAACGAAACGTCGAGACGATTGGGTCTATGCAAAGTCGATAAGTAGTTTCTCAAATATAATCATTCGCTGCGGCGCAATGATCATAACCGTTTGCCAATAAAGCTACGAGATCCTCGATATCTCCTGGGAAGGGAGTGAGTATAGGTAGCAACAACAACGCGGCATTTTTAACAAGCAAACATTTCTTCATTCCGCAACGGCATTCGACCTAATTTCCACGCGAGGCAACGATCTAATTTAAAAGAGTACCGGCCCATAACCATATCTGTTAAAATGATAATAGTATCGAGCGAACCGTTAAGCTCGAGTTCCATTTCTAATTCCGAAAAACAAAGCCGAATAACACGCGCTTTTTTCCACTATACCGAAGGCATATAATAACCGCGCGTAAAACGCCCGCAGAGCAGCTCGGGTCATCTCGCTCTCTCTCTCTCTCTCTCTCTCTCGCTCTCTCTCTCTCGCTCTCTCGCTCTCGCTCTCTACACCGACTAAACCAAACTTTATATTCAACGCAAATTCGCTCGCGCGCGCAATAATTCGATACCTGGTCACGCTGGCGTCATTTAGATGCTAATGAAAAACCTCTACTGGAAGTGGAGTGTAGCGAGTGTAGCTCGAGGATGGTTGCGGAGAGGAAAAAGATTGAGCGCTGAAAAAGAGGCAAGATAAACTTCCAAAGATTGGATTAAATTATAAAACCCTATTTTTCGGTATAAAGCATGTGTTGGCTTTTGTAATTTTCAATTAGTCCCGGCATTGAAATCTCTAAAAGGCGGATATTCGTTTTGTTTGATGCTCTATGGCTTATTTAATCAGATCTATTTTCAGTTTCTATTTAAAGATTTGAAATTCAATTTATAATCGATTTTAGAATGTTCAGAGTGGATTTTTTAAAAGTCTATTAGCGATGTACATGTATTACCTCAGATTTTTGACCTTTTGACGTTGTAATTCCACTGGCGCTTATATTAAACGATAATTAATTTTCTGCCTGAATTTACATTAGAATATTCATAGAATTTTTTATCTCTTTCAGTCACTCATTTTTTTTAACGCTTTTCTAATTTTATTTTTACTGCAATAATGTAAAATCGGCTAAGCCATTTGCATATGCCACAATTATATTCTTTCGAGCATTCAAATGAGATACGAAAATCGATTATTCATTGTAATAGCGCTATTAGGGAATCAGCTTAATCGCATGAATATTAGAGAAGTGGAGTAGGTATTTGCTATTAATTTATGTTTCTATTTTAGTAGGCCAATATAGTAGGTGCTATTTCTCATCATGGATTATCACAATGTTGTTTCAAAAATTTCTATAACATATATCACTACTGATAGTTAAACATAAATTTAAGCTTATTATTGTTAATAAAGAAGAAAATGATTCGAGTAAAAGAACAAGTTTTAAGTGTTTTACAACTTTAAAATTCTAATAATTTGATTGCCAATCGAAAAATATAATCGACTGATTGCAAACTTTTAAAGAACTAGGTCAAAGGTAACGAGATTGATTTTTTAAGCAACAATAGCTTTAGCATGCATCTATAAGAGGAAATTTCGTTGAAATATATCACAGGAATTATTCCGTTTTCCGTTGCAACGATAAAAATGTTTAGTCATTTAGTTGCTGCATAAAGAAAGAAGAGGGTCCAGCGCGCAAACGGAGCTACTCCGCTTTGTTTAAAACAAACTTAAATATTCCCCTAAATTCGAGCGCGCATAATCATAAAATTTCCATACATAATATCTTATTCATACAGGAGGAAAATATAGAATAGCCGCGCGCAGCAAGCCGGTAGCAGCAGCAGCAGCAGCAGCAGCAGCTCGGTCCGCTTAAAGCAGCCGAATAAATGCTATACACCATCGTTCCGTAATACACCCACAGCGCATGTAAGTAAATTAACCTCTTTAGCAAATGCAAAATCGGCTCTCTCCCCCGTCGAACTCGGACTTCCCGGGCGTATCGTTTTTCCTCGCACGCAGGTACACGTCTCGACCCTTCGGCAGCGAGCGCATCAGCTGTACAATCGATATCAAGCGATCAACCAAGGAATCAACCGCATCTCTTACACACTGCACCCATACGAATAATTGCCAGTTAGAGTCAGCGAGAAACTTGGCCATCCCTCGGTTGGCTGCTCGCTTAGGAACTCGCGTCTCGTCGCGTTCCGCATTTGACTTAGCGATTGGCGCGTGTCTTTGGGTCCAGGAGGTGCAGCGGCAGCTCGCCCCAGGCTTCTCAACTTGGCTGCCGTCGCGGCCGCCACTGCCATCGGAATCTTTGATAAGGCGGCTATACGGGGAGCGAAGCGTATAGCTGATTGGTCGCCCCAAGGCCTCGGCGCGCCTGCACACCCCGTCACCATTCAAACAATGCGACCGTACCGCGCGCCAACAACTCGCTCCATCCCCCCCGCCCCCGCCCCTCTTTCTCTCTCTCTCTCTCACTCTCTCTCTATGGCTCTCTGATAAAAATATAGAGAGAGAGATCGATAGCAGATTCTCACGCGAATTTCTCGCGGTTGGCCTTCTTTCTCTCTTTCTCTCCCCGGCCCCCCCCCCCTCTCTCACTCTCTCTTGCTCGATGACTCTATCCTACTCTCGTGCATGATTACGGCTCCTTTTTAGCCTGCGGAGAGTCTAATTTATCGCGCGCTAGCTTCCGCCGGGGATTGGAATTTTCCAGCGCATATATAGCCACAGCGCGCGGGATATTCCTTCTTCTACTTTCTTTTTTAATTTAGCGGCTGATATTTCTCGTAGGATCTCTTATCCTCCTGTCCTTTTCTTTTTCGCCAGCTGTTGGAATAATAAAATCCATACTTCGCTAATGTATTCCCTCCAGGTGAACCACTACGGCTTTCAATTACATTCCCACGCACGGCTGATGCAATAGCCCGATAAATATTTTCGTTTTCGGGTTGGTAAAATTTATCGCGCAATCAATTGGATTAATCCGCGAAAAATGCAATAATGATTTTTGTGCAGATTAAAAATCGGTGCGCCCGTGACGCGTCGTCTAAAATCGAAAGTCCCGCACACGCGGCCGAAACGAATTCGAGTTGAAGTTTCGAGCTCTCTCTTTTTTTTTTGTCTCGTCCAACGTTTTTGGTCACCGGATTAAATTGATCGGCGGATTGAAGGTTTTTAATTAAGCTCTTTATTAAATTTGTATCGATGTGTGATATTATTTCGCTTTTGCGTTACTTTTTGTTCCCCCTGTCGCGCTCCTATTTTTAGGGAATTTTCCACCTGGTAAAGTTAATTGAATACGCGTTTCGCTGAAGTGGCGACAGCGTCAGATAAACTTTATTAGGCGAAATTACGTTTTGTAATGACAACGCGGGACTGGCGTTACTTGATATTTACAGTAAATTGCTACGGAAGCACACTCGGTTCTCTCTCTGCTCGACAGCTGCTCTGTTCCATTTGAACGTTGCAAATTGTGCAGTTCCACTTTAATGAAGTATTACATTCTCTTCAGTTTTTTTTTCATAAAAATCCTCATATTCAAGCTTATTGAAAATCGCAAAATCAAGGTAATTAGATTGTAAACCTTGCAAAAATATAACTACAGAAATTTTTCATTAATCGGATCCCTATAGTTTAAACGAGACAATACACTGTTAATTGTTTAAAAATTCTAAAAGTATCGTTTCACGCGTTAAATCGTATCACCGATACCTCAAACTGGAATACCCTATAGGCAGCTCGAATCAATTATTCCACGATCCAAGTTCCTTAGTCGACGGTTAGCGAGCACAGTACGAGAGCCTCTGCAGTTGCATTACCAAAGGAAGCTCCCCCGACGAAATCCTTCCACGCGGTACCATATACGCTAATGAAAACGGCAATAATGGCTGCGAGGTAAGTTGGCGAAGTAAGGATCGCGCACGCATCTAATTTCTGATTCCAATAGAAACCATGGCTGTAGGAGCAGACGAGGTGCTGCAAAGGAGGCGATATATACATATATATATATATATATATATATGAGCGAGAAGCGCGCGGTGCACGCACGCGTGCATGCATCATTTGCGCTGCTTTTGCGCCTCTCTCTGACAATCGCAACTTTGACGTCGAAGGCGAGTAACGTTTAATCCTTAATTACACGTTAATTCGCTCCATGCGAATTTCCAGCTGCGCTCCCCTGTTCCGATTATATGCGTCGCGTGTCTGTGAATGGGAGCTTGCGCGATCATTCGATGCGCTATACGTATGTGTATACTTGAAACAATTTCGTGGGAATACGCTATGGAGTGAGAATGAATTTGACTTCGCGTTGCGCATAAGCGGCTGATGCGTTTCCGGCTTACACGCACCTCGGGAGCCGACTAACTCTTGCGATCGTTTAAATTTTATTGTCCAAGCGCTGCACTGGTCTTAATCGAGAAGATTTCATGGTTATTCTTCTGTTCAACATTAGCGGTAGCTATGCGTGGATGACGACCACGTTTGATCGACAATAAGTACGACCAGACTGTATAAATACCAAGATATTCTTGTGCACCAGACACAGAGATATACGATTCCATCGCAACCCACGGGTTACATAATCCATCCTCGTCCCGCGCAGGAAGAAAAATCCGACGAGCTGCACGCGCTGATCCGCGTCCATAGCTGCAGGATGCGCTTACAGCTGCTGGATGCATCCTCGCGTCGGGCGCATGCAAGTGAATAACAACGCCGGCTAATAATTATACACGAGTGTCTAAAGGTATACGCGCGTGCAATTGAATATGCAGCAGAAGGCGTATACGCGAGTGTGTCTCTGGTGCGGTGTGCGCGCGAGCGTGTATATACAGTCGTGTACACGCATAGGGCTTGACTGTGGGGACGCGGAGCACACGGGCAGCTCTCCTTCACTGTGCTCCGCGTGTACACTTGCAGGGCTCGAAAGGGGGTTGGAGGAGGACCAAAGCATAGGCCCGAATCGACGCCGAAACGCTGTGTGCGCACCTCCACGAGCTCGCTTTTGATACACAAAGGCCCGTGTGGCTGTGTAGGGGCGCGTGTATCTGTCTTCGAGCCAGAAGGTATAGACAGGAGAGAGAGGGAGAGCGAGAGAGCGAGAGAGAGAGAGAGGCTACAGATGCCGGGATATACAAGGACTCGCCGATCGCGAAATGCATCGTGTTGCGTTTGGGGTGCGGACCCGCCTCTCTCTATCCACCCCCTCGCGACTAGGACCTACTCTACGACTGACACACGAGGATATACAACGTCCCTAGGATTAGAGTCGAATGTGTATTGCCGTGTACCGTCAACGATGTTGATCCAGGATCGTCCGAGGACAAATATTTCGACTGCGGACCAGCTTTTCTGCCGTAGCTCTTTTTTCTGATGCTGTACTCGCATATTTTGTTGTGTAGTTGTCCGAGCAGGTCGGGTGAAAAAAATTTAATAGCTTGCAGGAGTATTTTGCGATTTTTTGCGAATGGAATTTTCCTTTGGTTGGATTACGATTTTATCTAGTTAAATTGTTGGAGTACAAGATTTTTTCAAACTCTGGCTTTGTTGTTGGTGCGGGACGTAAGCGATAGCAATAAGCGTTCGATGACAAAATAGAAGGCTGCGAAAAGAAGTTTGAGCTTGAGCAGAACCAAAGATATAACAATTTTTACGTTTTTGATAAAATTGATTCTTTCAACATCGTTGAAAATATCTTGGATTCCCTGTGCTTGTGATTCCCTTGATCCTTTCTGTATTATTGTATCTATCCGAATTTGTATTTCAACAACCTCGCATTAAAAAACCGGACAGTGTCAGATCTTATGATCCCGAACAATTTGCTTTTGCTGTATTAACTTGAATTATGCGCTAAACTATCGATAACCAATTCAACTGTAACCCGTTACCGAATTGATAGTTCAATACATTGAAGCGTCTTTTAACAACAGCATAAAAATGAATATCCCATTCGCAAACAGATTTCCCAAAAATCGTAATTGAATAACAGCGTCGACAGATTTACAGCATCGATTCGTCATTCCTTTCTCTTCCTGTTATTCGTTCGTTTATACAATGTCCAATAATTATCGACGCTAAAAGCTCGTACGAAATTTACAGCCTGACACTAAGCTCCCAAGGTTAACGTCGCGAAATAATAAAACTGCTTGTAAATATCATTTGAATCCAGTGCGGCATCCTTTATAACCCGCGATAATAAAGCTACTTCTTGCAGGACAAGTTAAACACCTTACTCGCATCAGACGTAACAGTACCTCCCGCGATCGTCGTATATATGGCAATAACGAGCCAATCGAACTTTTTCCCCGTTCAGCGAGACACGCGAGATCGTTAGCTTTTCTCTCCCCCTCCCCCGGAAAAAAGGAGCGAGAATCCGAAAAGTCCAGCACGGAATACATAAAGGGCATCGAGTTGTAAATAATTTACGATCCTCGCACCCGACGCGCCAACAATTCTCGGGACATTAAATTTCAGCCCCTGGCGCGGGGGACGGCGGCACACGGCGCGCGCGATCGCTTATGATCTTCTTAAAGCCCTTAATTTACATGGAAATAAATTCACATCTTTAACAAGCCGGAGGCGGAGCGCGAGAAAGAAGGTAGCGTAACGAGGTCGCGCCGACGCCGCTGCGCTGCCGCTGCGACTGCTTTTTATCAACTTTTCCGTGACGCCGCTCTCTTTTTCTCCCATTCTCGCTCGTCTTTTCCCTTCAATCTTGTAGACGAGCGATGGAGCAGGGAAAAAGCGACGACGAGGAGGAGAACGATTCGAGGATAATAAAGACTCGCGCGCGCAGCTCCAAGGTCCAAGGCATCCGCGACGATCCCTTTTTAAAATGGCAATCGATGAAATTGAAAATGAGCGTCGTTAAAGGCGGCCAGCAGCTCTTACGCGAGAGCCGCTGATGGGGAGGCTTCGGGGAAAGAAATGTCAAGGGAGGGACCACTTATCCATTGTCCGGTTGGGAAATCTTGCTGGATTCGCGGTTTTAATCCACTTGGCCAACGTCTATTATACTAAATGTCTAGATGCCAAATGAGAGTGCGATTTAATATTAGTCCGAGCTACACATATAGGAGCCTTTAAGTCCATTTGTCCGCAGTTGAGCCATTAAATTGAGTTTCTTAAAGCTCTCGGACGACCTTCGCATCTTCTGCGGCATTTTCGATCGACACGCAAAAATGTGGGTTGAAATAAGGGATGAAGGAACAAGTCGTCGAGAGGCTCGAGCGGCTTAGCTTAACGACCGCGCGTCACATAGCAAATGCCCCGGTGAGAAATCGCATAAACCTCTATATATACCACCGTAGATAAAAGAGACTCCCTCGTTCGGGAGGGGAAGGGGGCAGGCGGAGTGAGGAGGACAGTCGCCGTGTAAGAGCAATACTCATTCAGAATTACGAGAGCGCAGACCCATTGCCGTCGCATAAAACGATATTAGAAACAATAACGCGCCGCCGGGCGACGGTAATACATTCCGTCCTCTGCGTTCCCCTCCCTCCCTCCCTCCCTACCCATTCCTCTATACCAACATCGAGAGCATTAAATAAACTCCCTAAGTAGCTTACGCAATTTAATCTGCTTATTTATCATTTCGCAACACCTACACGCGCGCATAGAGAGAGAGAGAGAGAAACAGAGAGAGAGGGAGAGAAACGCGTCATATCGTGAAATTTTTAAGCTATATATGTAAACTGAAGCATATATGTAGATAAACGGGAACGAGAGATCCGGGCGTAGATCACGGCATCATTTACTGATAAACGGGCCGCGGAAAAGGCGATTTGCCTAAGTCGGCTCTGATTTAGCGGGGCCGATTTATCGGACAAGCGCCGAGCCGTGCGCTACTACAACGTATACATATATATTGCACGTATACGTATATATTGGTGGAGTGTGCATGGCGTGCGAGGGAAAAATAAAAGCGAGCAAAAAGAGAGAGAGAGAGAGAGAGAGAGAGAGAGAGAGAGAGACAGTCGTGCTGTAGGTCTTGGAGAGAGTAAAGGCCTGAAACAAGATGAAGCGGAGGTATACCTAGCAAAGTAAATGTGAAACGCGATGGCTCCCCTCTCGGAATTTTCTGCTTAATCATCGACGGTTTTGGTGGCGCCGCAATGGGACGGCGATCGTTAGTAATAATTTCTCGGTCGTTAGCAGTCCTCGAGTTTGCTAAAAAAAATGTAGGGATCGAGTGTAGGGAACGATAAGACCGAAGATTGCTTTAAAAATAGGTATTAATGTTATGGTATACTTGAGTTTTCATTTTTGCATACTTGATAATGTTCGCGGCAAGTTGTCATTTATAGCATTCTCCATTATCCAAAGTTATATGAACCCGAGATGAGATGAGAAGTTGGAGTCGCAAAACTTTCGTCAACCGAGAAAGGTAATCCTTAAGTCTCTATTAAATTTTGAAGTTTTTCTCTAGCTTCAATCTTGTAACGCGATTTTTTATTAAAATGAGATATATCTGGAAATAGTACGGACGACCTAGACTGAAAAGCTTGCTAATGGAAACTTGTACTTGTCAGTATTTCCGCTTAGTAAATACACTTTTAATGCGAAATTCGTATACTTCTATTTACAACTTCCTTGTGGATCGATACGCTGCAGATACAGCAGCCGTGTAACGAGAATGAAAGGAAATGTTAATTATTAAATGCTGCAGTTCTTGCTGTAATTGTAATTGCAGATTCAATTAATTACAATTACAATCGAGCTTGTTACAACCTTTGTTTCTTACTTTAATTTATTGTTAATAGCGAATCGGCGCTTTTTCTCTAAATTATTAACTAATAAGATCCGATTACTGTTGCGACTTCGAGACACTCCAAGCCGTCAACTATTTGTCAAATAATTTGTCAAATAATTTGCTCTAATTTGTCAAAGAGATACTACATACAAGATGGTAATAAGATTTTATAATTTGTTAATTAGATCGTGCAGATTATCTATGCATAAACTAATCTTTACCTGGAAACCTAGTCCTAACAAAATTATCTTCATGAATTACTACAGCCAAATTGAAAATAATTTCGCTACAACTAAATTTTTAAGCGCCGCCGGATTTTATTTTATATATATAAATAAGTATTGATGTACTCACCATTTATGAAAACGACGAAGGCGACTATGCTGGACAGCCACGTCGCTGAACCGTGCGCAGTCATTTTTTTCCTATCTGGTGATTATTTCGTGTCGCATAATAATCCCCTCGACGATGTAATAAAGTGTCCGCCTGGAACAGAGGCAATATTGTTCATTATTTTATTATGCTTTTTCGACACTGTTAAAAACCAAATTTTTAACCGAGTATTTTAAAAGTGATGAAAAATTTTATTCTCCCGTCACGGCATTAAATGCTTTCACAATATTAATGTTAAATATTGCAAAATAATTATTACAGTATTTCGGTTGATATATGATATTCGTTAATAGAGTTGGTTAAAATGCAAATGTGGAAGATTTTCATTTTAAAATAATGTGTAAAAAAGAGAAGTAAGAAAATACATTAGAGGTCGAGTAATTTGTCAAATTTCTATATATACAATTTATATCGACACACTTTGTGTACATATTGGCCGAGAGTAAATATATTTACTCCGAAGTTCCATGCGCCATGTAATGCAATATCGGCATATAATATGATAAAATATATTTTATGAACCTTGTAATCAATTTATATTCCAACAATTAAATTGAAATATCGCACCGCATCAAAAAACACCGTGATATATCGCACAATATAACGTATCCTCGGAAACAATGTTTCTGCAATACACCGCCCTAAAGCATCGGCGCAACGATCCAATATCCCCAGCCGGAAGAATAATAATTACAAATCATAAATCAAGGACACGTATAATATAAAAGTGTGCCGTGGGGCTAACGAGAAAAAAATGAGTAACGCGAACGAGGGGAGAATCCGACGGCTGGCGCACTAAAAGAAGCACTTCCCTATTTAGCGAGCCATAAACAAAATCCGTTTGAAAGAGTCTCGCGCTACGATATATAGCGTACCACCCGCGAGACCTAAACAAACACTCGCGGCATGCGCGCCGTCGTCTTTTTTTCTCTCCTCCCCAAAAAGCCGAGAGAGAGAGAGAGAGAGAGGAACGCGAAAAGGTCCACACGGGCTGTCGATTAATATTCGCGCGAGCTTTTTCCAGAACTCCAAAGAGGAAAGAGAACAGAGGAGCTTCCACCTTGGTACACTCGCGACGCCGAGAAATATATATTTACATCACAGGCACTGACTTTTCGTGTACGCGGCGTCGGTGCTCTGTTCTCTCTTTATTTCTTTTTTCGACGTCTCATCTCGATGTCCCTCAAGAGTTGGCTGCCGTCGCCGCTGTCGGAGCCCATTTATTTAAATCACGCGAGCAACGCATCTCGCGTCAAAGTGTCCTGACGACGACGACGCGAGACTTTATTCTTTACTGTGCTGCATGCAGATACTCGCGACGCGTGGAATGCTTGGCAGTTTTGGGATTTCGATGACGGTGAGGAATATTTTAATAAAGCGGGGATATGGGTAAATATCCCGATAACGAGCTGTTCGATTAGGAGTTAGTTTTTTTTTTTTTTTTCGTATATGGTACTTATATGCGAGTTGGGGGAACGTGTCTCGGATGTATAAAAGAGGAATTTTGGCACCCGCTTTCATAGAATGGCAATTTACATTTTTTGACGCTATGCCAAATTTGTGGTATCTCGATGCCGATCTCATAAATAGGTAGTGCATTCGGATGTACAGTGTCTCTGGACCGAATTGTTTAAAAATGAAAATGAGCTGCTAATAGACGGATACTGAATTATGAAAAAATATATGTAGTGATAATTTTATTAATCGCTCAATTCTTATTAAATATAGAGAATCTTGTAAATTACAAACATGATAGTAAATATATTCTTATTGGTAAGTTAGAAAGGGATTCATTTTAAATATAAAACGGAATCAATGTTTCTATTTCATCGTTTAGACCGTGTTTGCATCACTGTAAAACGTCCACCGACCATCATTCAACGAACATAAACGCGAACCGCACGATGAAACTTATAGCGATGAAAGGTTATTGGAGCCGCAAATTATTCGAGGATCGTGTGTGCGGTGAGTTTCGAGTGGGCAAAAAAAAACGAATATCCGGTCCGGAGACTGTATTTCGCGTAGCGCGCGAACGTTGTGTTACTGGCCGTAATATCCATCAATGACGCAAATGGTAACAGGGGCCAAAATTTTGAGTGCAGCCATAATCCGGAATTTCACGCGATCAGCAATCGCGAAAATCCAAACTTCCATTCACAAAAGCATTAAACTCGTTCTCACGGTCGTATCCATCAGTACATAACCTTTTAAAGCGATTCGGCTTCCCGGAGAGAGCCCCGAAATTGTAATTTCTAATGCAGAAAATGCATTGGCCGCACCTAATGCAAAATCACTAGACTAATTTGCCAATGTTGAAACTGTACTCGACATAAAACGCTCGGTGCAGTGAATTTTGATTTGTAAAATTGAGCTGCGAGTGGCGAAATGTCAATGTCACTTTTCCAACCTGTCGCTCATATAGACCGCGCATTCTTCTAATTTCATAATATTTCAGCACAGATTTGTATGAAAATCAAATTCCTCCAGGATAATCTCCCTTTTCTTATTTTGCAGAGTATAATTGCTCATCTTTAAAAGAAAAGAATTATAAATTCATAATTTACCGATGGTTTCCTGCTAATACAATTGAAATGACGGAGGTTCGGTATTTCAATTATCAATATATTCCCTGCATGGGGAATTTCTAATTTCAACAGCAAAAGTCATAGCCATGCTCGAGCGAACCCTTTCACGTAAGATGATCCTGCGGAACGATTAGCTAGAAAGAATTTTAATCAAATCATCTTATCTATTGAATTTCTTCAAAGAATGTCGAAGTTTATTCTCTCCTTTCACGGAAAATAATCTCAAAATCTGCTTTCGAACAGATTAATCATTTCAGCTTCGAGTAAAATTTAAAGCACCAAATTACCTAAAAATAGCTTGGTCAATTGTTATTTATCAATTATTATTTACCATCCCCGCGAAAAGTGAAATTTTTCATAAAAGAGAGTACGCAGACATCTTTCCCAGTCCATAATCAACGAATGCATCTCAGCCCTTTGTGTGATCTTTGCACACCCGACTCTGCGCACATGCACTTCATCTTTTTTGCCAAATATCTTTTTATTGCGCCTGTCTCACCCACCGCTCGCCCTTATTCCCTTTTCTCGTCCTTTGTGAGCCCCGCTTTTTTTGCATTTCTTGTTTTCTTTTTTCTTTGTATCTTAGCGGCACGCACAATGGCGCAGTCGGTCGCCACGGGTGGTGGCGAGTCTCTGTCTGTCTCCCTCTCTCTCTCGTCCAAGTGCTCACCCTCGCAGATCCCCAACCCTTTATTTCCCGTCTGCGGCCGCCTACACGCCGAGAATCAATGCTTCTTCATTCTGGTCTCGAGATAGAGGAATGGGCATTTCGGCTGGTGATGTTACCATGACGAGCATATACTACTCTTTCTTTCTTCGTTTGAACACCGGACCGTCTGAATTATTCGTTATATGGGGTGTTTTTGTGCGGATATGTGGATTGATTCGGCTCGATGTTGTATATCGCTGTAATTAGCGTGAAATGATAGTATCGACAATGCTGTCACTAGCAATATTAATTGTGTGACAAGTAAAGGATTTAACGGTTTAATTTCTAATTATTATTTTTAAATCTTAAGCAACATTACTATACATAAGTAGAAAGATATAAAATAATAAATTTTATAACTCGATTTTTCTATATGTAATGATGCGGAGTAAACAGTTAATATCTTCATTAATTATACGTTACATAAATATTTCAGATGACAAGATGAAACGTTATACAGATTAAACTTGCGATGTTTATAGTTAATTTTTAGAAACTTATATCAAAAGTTAAGAACTTGACAGACTGAATAAAATAAAATGAAATCGAATACTTATTGTTTGTACGACGAGACCTTTCAATTTTAGCACATTTAAATAAATACTTTTTGCATTATCTACAGTGATGTTGAGAATCGTAAATCGACATCATGAATAATGTTCACGTCCACGCGAGAATATTCATGAATTTATTTAATTCTGCTGATCAGTGTCTGTCAAGATGGATTAGTTCTTTGATGGAAACTAAAATGTTTGATGCGTATAAAGAATGATAAGCATCGTTAAAATTCTTTCAGGACGAGGTGATGATAAAAACAATTTCTTTCGATTCTATAACCTGTCCCAACTTGAAAGTTTTCCCTGTACAAGAAAATCAACTCCGACAGAGCGTCATCGCCGCAGACTTTATCCTATCAAAGAAATCTAAGCTCGGCGAAGTTGTTCAAAAAAAGTTAAAGACTCTCTCGATATTGATAAGCAAAAATAATAGCAAACTTCCTACTCTTCCACCGATAAATCAACCTCATCTTCAGTGTAGAAAGCGTCCGAAAGAAAAGCAGAGAGAAGGAAAAAATCAAGCAGCAGCAGCTTTTCACTCGACCAACTTCTTCAGACGCACACACACATGCATGGCCGCGCGTTCCAAGTACCCAACGCCTCCTCACAATCGCCAAAGACTTGTAGAAGGAAAAAAGGTAAAAACGCGAGGGAAAAAAGTGGCTGCTCGTCGCTTCGCGCGACTTTAATAAAGGGCTACGAGTGAGCTATGCTCCCTCTACTCCGATTTAGTAGGGCATAAAACATGTAAAGGGAAAATAGAAGGGGACAAAGTAAAGGAGAGAGAGAGAGCAGCGGTACGCAAGAGAGCGAACGAGAGAAGGAAAGTAATCTACCGCTTCGAGACATCATCGACTCGCTCGAATATAATGCGCGCACGCAGTTAAGAGGGTTATACACGGAGGGAGGCAGAGAGAGAGAGTGAGGAAAAAAAATAAAGAAGTGAGAATGGGGAGAGACCGTTTGGAGAAGTAATGGTATAGTTGGTATAGAAGTAATGGGGTTGTATGCTTCGTAGCGTAACTCGAGTACGTATGAATTGGTGCCTTCTACTTCGGATTAACGACTCATCGTGACTTGACTTTTTGCGCGAATTGAACGGGCTCGAGGCCGGTAATGAGGTGACTTTTTTTTTAAATGATCTTTTTAAAGAACTTTTTTGTTTGCTAATCCCTTAGCTTGCTTGCATCATCGACTAATATGTTTTATCGCGTTTTAGGTGTTACAATTTTTAATGTCAAAAGATATTTGAGATTATTTTTTTTTCATTACATCTTCGGTCTATACACTGACAAAAAAAATGTCTTGCATTAAATGAAAAATCATTTAAAATTCATGAATGTGGATTTGAATATGGCGAATTGAATATTCATTTACTGTTAATGAATATTTCACTTGAACAGGTGACTTATATCAAATCCGGCGTGTCTTAATAGTTAATAACTGATTCACTAATATTAAATCAATCAATCAATTAACAAACAAAATCAAATCACAATCAATTAACGTCAAAAATTTTGTATTTGAATTCATTCATTCCTTAAGTTCGACAAGTTCGTAATGCATGATATATATACACTGAGAAAAAAGATGTTTTATATCAATTGAATTACAAGATGACAGTATAAGGGAAGTATATAATGCACGGGTTGTAATTTGTATCTTTATTAGTGCTGTTACATCAGCTCCTTACACTTGCGTCGCGTAAAACGCTCTGGCCCTCTAGCTCCTTGCTTGCTTGCGTCCCCACCCGAAAACGCTTATATAATCTCTTTTTCACCTCTATATATTGTACTTTTCACGCTTTTGTAAATATACCTTTTCTTCGCGGAATCGAAATAGGCATTTATAATATAATATTACTTTGGTTTTCTAATAAAATAGACACGCAGAGTAATAAATTTTAGTCTCAATACAAATTAATTGAAATATGTTTTAATACATATTCATTACCTAAGTATTCTTATCACTTATAAGAACAGCACGAATGATTTATATTAAATGCAAACGTACGTTAAATGCTAAGAACTAGAGCTTCATAACAAACGTATTCACATTTAATATAAGTGATATTCATTAATTGTACTGTCAATGAACCGTTCATTTAATACAAGACATCTTTTTTCTCAGTGTATATTAAGTGTATAATAAGCTGAATTCATTGCAATCTAACAAAAAAATTGGGATTGAATAAGCTCGTAAAAATTTTATTTTTACATTGTAAGGTAACGAAGAAAAGGCCTTTGTAAAAAAGAATTGGATGAATAATCCATAAAAAGTAATTTAACTAAACTACAGTCATTGTGACGGTTATTTTCATTTGCATAACGCATATAAAGAGAATAAGTAAAGATTCAAGAAATTGATTGCAGACACTGTCAGTACAAGAGTAGTACAATAGAAAATCCAATTTCGATTTGATGGTACAGTTATTTTAAAAGAGAATATAGCATACAACGTCGGAGCTTACTGTTAAATCCATCTCGCAAATTTTGTTAATAAATGCGAGTGTGAAATAAATTTGCCTTTATGAAACAAAATATGATAATCGATTCACGTTCAAATTATTTCTCTAATTTTATATCTTTTGATGTAATTTTACCATCTCACCGCTGTAAAGTGACCTAGTTTTCAAAAAACTTTCAACTCCATATCAGCACGTTTGCATTCTCAGATATACATACATTCGATTTCCATTAAATATGTATCTCGCAAAAGGATCTCCGTCAAAGTATCGCAGCTGATTCCTCAAAAATCGCTCTCGCTATCCCACCAACCAGCCGTCACAACCAAAAACATCTCCGAAAATATAAAGTTCACCGATACACAACTCGCCGTATTCCAAAAAAAAAAAAACTTTAACACCACGTCATTCCTCGGACGCGGTGTCGCAGTGTCCCCGCATCGTCGTCGTCGCTCGCGCGAAAATTGCGCATGAAAATGCAAAAAGTCGCATAGTCGCGCTATACATGTCGCCACGTGCGAATCCATCTTACGCATCGCTGCTCGAGAGCCCGACGTGCTCTCTAGCTTCATGTAGAACGCACTCAATACTCGGCTCGCGCGCCACTCCATGTGTACGTATTTTATTCCCTTTCCTCTCTTTTGTGTTCCTCTCTCTCTCTCTCTCTCTCTCTCTCTCTCTCTCTTTCTCTTGCTTTCCTCCCTTTTTTCGCTCCCTTTTGATAAAGTTTTTTTCCTAGCAGTTTTTCTTCCGATTGGTTCGATTCTTCGGGTCAGCGCGCACGTAGACGGAGCACGACATTGTTCCTCGCTCGCCTCCTCTCTACACGCCGTCGCTGCTACTGCTGCTCTGTATATACGTATATATGGATGTGCGACAGGCTCGAAATGCGATTTGTAAAGGGGCTGCACGTTGCTTAAACTTTGACGGCATTGTATACTCGAGAGCGTCGGAGTTGTTGTTCGATGCATCGCCAAATTTATTGTAAATCCTGCGGTACCGACGATTTCTCTGCTACTCCAAGGCTCGTAATTCGCATCGATTTGTACACGTTCCTGCGATTAGGGAAATCCATTGCTAATCAATGTTATTTTTATTTTCTTGCATATTCTTCTTTGTGTTTCGACTGATTTATTTTTCAGATTCTTAAAAGTGAACACGAACTTGCAATTCTAATATCAATATCACCATTTACGCAGCAGCACACGGAAGAATCACAATCAAGATTTCTAAGCCATCGCTACACTCAACTCTGTACATTCGGAATTAATGTATTCCAGTACACTTCGATGTAGCATCTTCAACTAGAGTCTAAAAAAAATCGACCGTACAATTCCGGAATACCCGAATCATCTCCGAAAATCCTGGGAAAAAATCCGTTTTTACAATAATGCTCTCCACTTCGTTTGCAGACACGCAAAACTCCAAGACAAAATCTGCATAAATATCGGAATATTCGCTCGTCGTGACGAATAAAAAGAAAAAGAGACTAAAGGCATTCGCTTCATTCGTCACGCAGACCAAATCCCATGGACACATTTTGCAGCGAAAGGCTTTTCAATACTCGCGCGCGCAGTTACACATTGGGAGGCCGCGGGGGTTCAACCGAGAGAGAGTGAGAGAGGCAGACAGAGAGAGAGAGAGACGGTGAAAAAAGAGGATAGGCTCTTCCACGAAAAGAAAAAGGAGGTAAAAAAGTGCTCTTGCCGGTCCCCATAGGCGCGCTCGCGCCCGGATTCTTTGGCAGCAAGCCCATTTTGCGAAATTTCAAAGAATATCCTGCGCACCGTTATACATCATTTCTAGCGCCTCTCTCTCTCTCTCTCTCTCACTTTTTTCTGTGTACCTTTGTCCCACTCTCTCGCGCGTTCACGCTTCGCTTTTTCCCGCCTTCCACCACGCTTTTTTTCGTCCGAAAACAGAGAGAGAGAGAGAGAGAGAGAGAGAAGAATCGACGTTTACATCGTCACCCCTGCCGCTCGCGAATCCGACACGCGATGACAATCGAACACAATAGCCCGGATAGCTCGAGCTCGTTGCTCGCGTTACGTCCTGAGCCAGCATTTTTAAACAAAGTCACCTCTGTCTGTGTGCAAGCGCCTCTCTATCTCTATATATAGCATAGATATTTCGGCTTTTTCGTATAGCTATAGGTTTTTTTTTTATCGGGGGATATACCTACAAGCTCGATTCCTCTAGTTTCTTTTTTTTTCTTTTTTTTTCGTTATCGATTGACGAATCGGTATCTGTATACGCGAACTCGCGTGCTTAAGTATATGTAGGCTGCAGCTTTTTAGCTTTCCGTGTTTTTTTTAAAGGTTGGAATATTGTGTTGTTGTTACTCGCTTCGAAGAGTGGCTGATTGAAACGATACGTAATATTGAATTCCTACTGATCGATTAAGCGCGAGCTGAACTTTATTGTTTAATATTGGTCCCTTTCGTGTATGCGATTGTGTGTGTGATAAAAAATTCTGTTGCGGCAACTTTTTAACGCGAATGAAAGTGTTTTACTTGACGGCAACTTTTTTTTTCATAACTGGATATTGAAATCGAATCACGGGATGAATTTCGAAACGAGTTCCGTGGTAATGGATACATTATTGAAATAAAATGAATCCATTGAAAAGTATATCATATTACGTTTCATCTCTTTTACGCGGTTATTAAAAAAATATTTTTTTCTCTTCTCAATCTCAAAATGGTCACATTCATAACTCGAAAATTGTGTCAAGATTACTGGAGGAGGTGTTATCAATACCGCACAAAAAGAATCTCAATGATTCTTTCTTTTCAAAATATTTGAAACTTCCATCAATATTATTTAATATAATTAGTATTGTTGTGTATGAAATTATTAATTCAGTCAAGTACAATAATAATATTTCAAGTATAATACTTCTAATAGTTAATATTATTTTCGTACCTATTGTAATGTAGATAATTTCCATGTCCTCAATATTGGTCAATATTGTATTTTTTTTTATTGCAATCTTTAACCTCAATCACCTACTGAGAGTCTACGTTTTTCCTCGAACATGAAATATTTCTATACATGCCGAGAGACAGAAGATGTGAACTAAGCAAGAAAAACTTGAAAAATAACCTACTTATTTTCAAAAGTAAGTCAAGAGCTTCTGAGTGGATTTAAAAAATTACTCACACTTCAAAAATATGAATGCCAACCTTTGAATAAGAAAAAGCGTGAATTACAAAAAAAGCAAGCTGATGAGAATCTTACAATGAAAATAATTGAATCTAATAATACTTTACTAAAATATCATTCTGTTCTTTTCTCTTGTTCATAAACAAAGATACCGATTAATCTATCGGATGCCTGAACTGCTTAAGTATGCAAGTTGAAATTGGTCATAAATACATGAAAACAGCACGATAGCATTGTTTTTCTCTTTAATCGCTCTGAAATCCTATTCCAGCGATAGCCTTGGTTGGCGCTTAAAACGCCACCCAAGGTGCAATCTCCGCATTAATAACGCCGCGTTATCAAAATCGAAAAAGTATATGAAAGCTTGTCAGGAGCGTGGCCAACGTATAGCGATCTAATCTCGAAAAACGGGAAAAAGTTACTATACAGCCCCGCCAGGCCTATCGACTTCTTTTTTGCTCTCTCTCTCTCTCTCTCTCTCTCCCAATACTTTCTCTCTCACGCGCTCCCTGACCTCCTTTAAATCTCGGAAGTAAAACAAAACTCCGGGAGAGGAGAGAGAGAGAGAAAAAATCCGAAGAAGACTTAATCAAGTTGCGCTAATCTGAAGAGCCGGAGACGAAAAAATTTTATGTTCCCCTATAGGCCTATATCGAATATTCCCAATGGTATTTGGTTTTCTTTTTTTTCTTTGCCGGGAGGGAGGAGGAAAACAAACGCCCCCCTCGCATGCAGACTCTCCCTGGGCTTGTAGGAGAGGGAGAACGAAACGAATTTTCACCGAATGTATATGTATCTATGGTAGATGCGTGCGCCTGCCCTGAATTTATGGCAAACAATTTGCCTAAATCTTTATGCTCATTTGTACGTGCATGAATATATTTCTCGTATGTATTGTATAATACGCTACCTAAGCTTTTACTTTTCGGGGGGTTGGCCGTACCGAATATTAACAAAACGTATTATCCTTTATTCGAAATTATGTGAAAAATATTTCAAGTGAATCAAAAAGTTTCATGCACATTTGTTGAAACAATTTAATATTAACTTTAAAAACTGACGACAGTTTATAACACGTATGTTAAATTAGCAGTAAAATAGTTTAAAAGTTATTCATAAAAATTGCAGCTAACATAATACTCTTATGTACATTAAACAACGAAAGCCATAAAGGAAAGACAAAAAAAGTTAATGCCGAGTAGCAGCTTATCGCGATGCAAATTCGAGCGACTTTAATAAAGCGGCGGCAGAAGCCAAAAGTAAAAATTGAATCAAAGTTGAAAACTTTGTACAGCAACAATGAGGTGCAGGCGTAAAAAAAGGACAGTCGAGTCATAATGCCCCGTTATAAAAATGCTCATTAGTCGTGTCTTTTTTGCTGACGACTCGCGCGACGCTCTTTTGACTTTTCTAAATCGCGCGTGAGATAATCGCATCAGACGCTCATTGTGATGCGCATCAACGCTTTATAACACAGACGATGAGTTAAAAAGCGTTTGAAAGTAAGGGCTGCTAAAACAAAAAATGAGCGTGAAGAGAAGAGAGGCGGAAAGGGAGAAAAAACTTTGCAAAAAGGCGCATTGCGCCAACATTGGCGCGGGGGTAGTGTAGCTTCTCTATTTGCGGACTCGATTAAAATTAGCGAACGTCAATACATCGATTTATGGAAATTCTATCAAACATTGCAGGCGGTAATGGTAGACGTAGTAATTGCGAAATTGACTTTCGAACGAATGCGGTTGGTCGCCATTATCGAATTCTCTATTGCATGATCAAAAACGAGATTGTAATCAATAAATTATTTGTGGATTTGTTATGTAGCAAAGACTTGAATGATGAAATTTGCTTTAACATATCTATGTATATGATGGATTTTTTCCCGATGCAGATTGAGAGCAAAGAAAGTCATATTAAATTTCGTTCGGTTGAGTACGTATAAAATACGTTTATGATGTTCTCACTAACGAATTAAACTGGGTTTAATTTAAATTCTAAAACATCATCCAAGTCCCGAACACGTCAGCTAACAAATTAATCAATCAATAAATATTTTATGGCAACTGTAAAAGTCAATTTCGAAACAATATTCATTTTTTACGTTTTCAGAATCGATAATTGCCTTTGTATTCGCAGAAGCTTAAAATACATTCGCGGGATCTATTTCAATTTGAAATATCCAGTTCGCCGTTGCACGACGGTATAAGAATATTACATATACTGTACGTGGATAGATGTGAAATTATCATAAAAACTTTTGATTAGCGAATCAAGAATGCAATAGCAATAGTATGAGATGAAAAATGGTAATAGTGTGTCAACTAATTCCATTCTCTCTTATTAATACTAAGCATTCCATGAATATGTATATGTAAATTCTTATGTTACCACTTTGCATAGAATATTAAGATTACGGGGGAAAACGATCCTGACGGTTTAAAAAATATATAGGTATAAGCGAAGGCTTTATCAATGGCTTAGAAAGCAGGTTATTTCCTCTTATTTAAGGGAAATTTTTAAATGTTTAATTAATAGAATTTGTGATAAACATGCGATAAATTAAAATTTTATTTACCCCGTTTAATAATATAACGATTAAAATTATTACGAAATAATATATCTTTAGACAGAGTAGGTATGCAATGAAAATCATTAAACAAAAAATGAGGTTTTACACGAACTTTACGGCATAGATTTGATTATTGCTTTAAAAGACTATTTTTTCAAAATTTCTATGTACAAAAACACAAATCATCAAAAATCATTATTCATAGGAAAGCATATTTATCAATCACCAAATGATTGTAGTAGCTCCTTCCCTTTAAGAAGTCCTACATACTAGACAGCTGCAGCACCGGTCAATAAGTTGCCCAGTCATTAAATCGTGAAAGCTCGCAATTAAGTGTCAAGCAACACGTGTAAGTTGTGCATATATATTTTCATGTCGTCTGGGTAGAGTCTGACTCATTCTACTTAAAAGTACACCGATACCAATCTTCCCAGTTGTATGCGAAATCTCTGAATGCCTCCATCCCCCTCCCCCTCCCCTCCCC
>UELU01138975.1:0-27810 GCA_900490025.1 Megastigmus dorsalis
AGAGAGAGAGAGAGAGAGAGAGTATAAGGTCGCTCTTCGGCAAGCTCGCGTTCTCCCATGAGGCCGTCAGTGTAATTAAGCGAGTGCACCCTCACATGTCTACATACGTTCGCATCGTGTCTATCCATCTACTCTACTCGTGGCAGCCTCATGCCGTTTTCTCTCTTTCCTTCTTCCTCCTCCTCCTCTCTCTCTCTCTCTCTCTCTCTCTCGCTTGCTCTCTCTCTCTCTCTATCGTCCCTTTTTGCCTGGATAGGGTGAGAGATAAGGCACGCGGTGCACAAAAACCTTACCACACTGCGATGCTCTTAACTTACGTGTAGCGGCGTTGGCTGGATGAGCTGCTGTTCCGAGAGCTGGATATAGGTGCGAGCGCGAGAAAAAGTGACGCGACAGAGCATAATGACGATGTTGGACGAAGAGGTTGAGTGTGTGATGCTGTGGACTCGACACTGGGCTCATCTCAACCCCAATTTGCGTTTGAGCTTTTGTATAGGTGGTTCTTCTTCTTCTTCAAGGGTCTTGTCAGGAATTCCGGGAACAGAGGTGAATCTGTTGTAATAAATTTGTTTCGTTACACTGAAAACAATTTTTTTACATTCAAGTAAATATTTCCCTCAAGACTCCTAAATAAATATTTATTTGATTTAAGGGAACGTGTACTTAAGAAAATCATATTTAAATCAAGAAGATAATTTTTTAGGATTATTGGGAAGACTTATTGTTATATGTAGAAAAAACTCTTTCGTTGTGACATCCTAATCTTTGAACATCATAATTAAATTGTATGGACAAATATCAGCCATCCAAAGCTTTGCTTATTATAACCCAGGCCAAAGGTTGGAAAGGTTTAGATGTGATTTTTGAGATTCAAATCAACACAAAATGGTCAAGACATAATAATTTGCTTTTGATCTCCCAACCTATGTTATGGACACCAAACCAGAATAACTAATGACTTAAGATGTGGTAAGCAAAGTACTTTGGTTGTGACAACAAAAAACTTAAACGCTGTAGCCAAAGTTTTTACTTTTCACAATTAACTAAGTGGTCACAACCAAAGCTTTTTTTTCTGGGATAATAATTACAATACTTCATTATTGATGGCAGTTTCAGTTTTTGAGCTGAGCTTTAAATAATTTAATATGCCATTGTGTTATAACATTGAAATTTAATGCGACACTGCTTAATTTCTCAACGAATCGTGTACTTATTAGAGTATCATCGCTCTAATTAACAGCTAGGTTGATGGTTAAGTTTATAATTTAGGTGCCGGTAAGTGACGGATGTGTCAGAGACTCGTATACATAAACTAGTGCGTACTGGGATTAGCTTTGAAATATCATTAAAAATTTAGTTTCTCCAGCAATAAAGGCTCACGTAGCACATGAGAAATACTACTAAAATTATCTAAAAATACTACGTATCTTTAAAATGTATCAGCTATTAATCTTAAATTTATGAATTCGTATCTTTGTGAAATGAGCAATATCTTTACTCCTGAAGTAAATTTTAATTTAGAACTGCGCTTTGAAATCATTCGAAAGAAAACCATGGTTTTACTTAAGAAATTCTCCTATGTCCATTTGAGAATTAACCGATGCTCGAATATCGATCAAGTGGAATCGACAAAAAAGAAGGACCATCGGTTGACACCTTCGAACCGTTTCCACTCGCAAGACGCTGCTTAGTTTCTCTCCAGCCAAGGCAACGCGCGACGCAGATGAGGTCGAGTAGCAGCAAAGGCAGCAGCAGCAGCAGCAGCAGCAGCAGCAGCAGCAGTAGCAGCGACGCGGCATTGCAGTTCCCACGGGAGATCGCGACGCGAGGGCAGAGAAAAGGAGCGAGACGGAAAACCCTCTCTCTTCTCTCGATTCTTTCGTTGAATCGGCATTTTCCTACGGAGACACATCCTCTCTCTTTCTCCCGGCTCAATCGGTTTCTTAAATTACCGGGATAGCGAGCGTTAGCAGTTCCTTCGGTTCTCCCATGTAGCAAGAGCGAGAGAGAGAGAGAGAGAGAGAGAGAGAGAAAGGATCCACTCGATTTTCCGCACGTAGCTGCGATCTCTCAAACGGTACCTTACCTTAGCGACACGATCGTTCGCTTCCCGCAACTATCGCTTTTTGCGTTCGCGAACTTTAGTTTAACGGACGGAGGACTCGGCTTGATTACCGATAAGAATCGTACGCTCAGCAGCTCGACTTGGAAAAATCGTTCGCACTAACATTACGCTAAGAGACGATTAAAAGCGCGAATATTGATGGATTGCAGTACTTTATTTAGATAAATAATACCGAGGTACCGGTACAATCGCTATTTTAAATTCTAATTCTAACACACCCTATCATCGTTCTTCCTTCGCGTATAACATAATCAGCAATCCTTGGCTACTCCACTTTACCGCTCCTCCTCAAAGCCACTAATCACAATTATTTTCCCTCGATTCCAGCCTAGCACGCGATCCCGCCAACAATCATCCATCAAGCGTCGAAACAACGGGTCAGGCCATCGATACAAAAGCCGTTCTCGCGCGACGCACAGAAACAACTCGGACTCGCAGGACAATCAATCGGAATTTTTTGTCCTCCTCTTCCTCCTCCTTCTCCTCCTCCAGCAGCAGCTCCACCCAGCGTCAATGGAGCATCATCTTGCATCGCTAACCGGGATCGCTTCTCTCTCTCTCTCTGTACCTCGCGCTATGGTAATGGAGGGCCAATCATGCGGTAACTAGCCACCCAGGGGATACAGTCGTGTACGCAGCGCTCTCTCTCTCTCTCTCTCTCTCTCTCTCTGGGCTGCCAAGCGGCGGTCAGCTCCCGTCAATGTGTCACTTACGTTTCCGTATACCGCGAGCGAGCGATAGAGAGAGAGAGAGAGAAGCGTTTCCCTCGGTGCGCATCGTCGAGCGGCCGCTAGAGTCGAGCCCCCCGGTGTGTCAGAACGTGTATATACGTGTACGTGTACGTGTGTGTGTGCACGCAGGAACGTCTATGCGTATTCTACGGCATAATTTCGCATATGTACGCGACGTCGTTCCAGCTCTCCCGCGTCTATGGCTTACACTGGACGCGACCTGAGAGTCAATCGCTAATGGATAGTATAACTGCAGTGGCACCCATACGCCGTGCCTGCACCTTTGCCCCACGTGATAATTGAGACATGACGGCCGACGTACGTATATACGAGACTCGAACCCCTCTGATTTTCGATGCTGCGCGGCCATTGCCGGTGTATGCGCGTCGTGTATTTTTCATCGGGCCTCTGGGTGCGCTTTATTTTAGCGGATTTTAATGCGTTCCCTGTGTGCGGATGTATACATCCGCGAGTTTATACGGAGTATCGGATACGGTTTGGTTGTTTGGGAGGAGTAGTAGCGCGGGGGTGGAGGAGCGAGTCCATCTATGGATGCTTGAATATTTCAGGGATCGGGAGTCGTGAGCGCGCGGGATGGAAGGCTCGTTTTATTGAAACGTATTTATCTGCTCGGTGGAGCGGAATCGAGGAAGTAAAGGGCTCGAAGTTAACGCGGGAGAGAGAAAGTTATCGGCGGTTATTATTTTTACGAGGATATCTGTATTGTTAACGGAAATTGGCGCTAATTTATTTATAGACTCGAAATCGTTGCTGTATTGGTTGCCCAGAAATTGTTATTGTCTTGACCTATAAGAGAATACTGTTTTCATCAAAACTGATATATTTAATACTTGTAATTTTAATTGTAAAACAAATTAGCTGTGTAAACGAAGTTGAGTGAAAATTAGGTTTGAAGAAATGTCCTATAATAATTGTTTTCTCAATCTCCTTTTTCACATTGGTGCAAAATTATTGCGCAAAAGAAATGCGAGCTGATTGACGCAAGGATAATCGAGCTCGTCAACGATTCCAGGAACGGCAGGTCGCAAGCGCACCGCGCGACCGCGGCAGTTGTCGTTCTCGCACAATAGAAAAGTCCATTCTCCCAAGTGTCTGATCTTCTTCTCCTCCTCGGGTCCAAGTTTGTCGCGCGCGGAAACATCAGGGGTTGGAGGGTATAGAACTCGAATTAAAGTTAGCCAAGTGTCCGTGCGTCGTAAACGACGTCGACTCCGCGCGCACACGCGTTCTGTATATACAGAACGACACAGCGAGCGACGGTGAAAAGTAGTTTAGCGGTATATATATACAGTTGGAGGTAGTAGTAGCGGCGAAAACTGCGGAGGCGAAACGATATAAGGATAAAAGACGGTGTGTAGTGGGAAGGAAAGTGTCTTCTTTGGTGTGCGCGTGGTGTGTGTGCGAGCGCACTGATCTATGGAATGGCTTTGGAAAGATCGGGAGTTTGGCTTGACGAAGGTTCGCTTGAGCAAGACCGCAAGTGCCACGTCCAACGTAACGGCGAGTCGACTAGACCAACGGCTAAAGAAATGTTTCGTTACAAGAATTTAGTTAGACTGAATACTAGGTTTTTTTCGAATGACTTTACGTTGAAAGAGTTTTTTGAGCTATGTGCAAACTAAATAGTTTATTTTGTTATTTGAACTGATAGTTAACTATAGGAGAATTAAAGAAATAAATATTCAATCTGATTGAACTGAATTGTAAGCTTTCAAATGAATATAAGTCTCTATTTTTTCGGAATTCTTTCGGAGATAGCATCGATATAACTTAATTTGCTTTTAGAAATATATGATATCTATATAGTTACAAAAAGAGAATGTTTTTCTGTCACACCATAGCTAAATATATACTAGATTTACGAGTAGATTTTAAACTAGCATTTAGTGACATCGATAGCTTCATTTCCATTTTCGAATCTATAAGACCTTATATCGCTCGCACGAAATGATCTACGCAGATGCGTAGGAGTGCGGGAGTTCACGAGGTGGCAATCGGCCAGCGCGCGAGCCACTATATAGAAAAGAGAGTGAGTGAGAGAGAGAGGAAGAGAGAGATAAAAAGGGAAAGAGAGAGAGAGAGAGAGAGAGAGAACGCGGGAAACAGGGCGATAAATAACTACAGGATGAAAAAGGGGGCGCGCTGCCCCCCGGGGCCCCTAAACCTAGACTACGAAGCTCTCTCTCTCTATCTCTCTCTCTCTCTCTCTCTCTCTCTCGCTCTTTGTCTCCCTTCACCTCGCCGCCCCTGCACACCAGCCCCTGCAAGCTCTCTCTATACATATATATATGTGCGAGTGTGTGCGCGTGTACAAGTTCTCTCTTTCTATCTTCGGGGGGTTGGTGCGGCAGCGGTAGCTGGTGGTGGCTGGTGTTGTCGACTGTAAAAGAGAGCGGGTCCGGCCCCGGCAATTATATTCTCTCGCACACGCGAAATGTTTTATTGCGCCCTCGACGGCGAGAGGAAGAGGAGAGAGAGAGAGAGTGAGAGTGAGAGGGGGATGAAGGGATAAGAGAGAAGAGAGAGAGAGAGAGAGAGAGATGGACGGGGGCGAAAGCACCTGACGATGCGCGAGCGCTAAACGCTGCTTAACTGGCCTAGTTTTTCCGATTTTTCCTTCTTTTTTTTCTCTTTAAGCCTTCGCTCCACGCTCGCTCCTTTCCGCGGCTGCGTGTTTCACTGGCGAAGGTGTATGTGTGTAGCTATCAATTGTCGCAGGGGGAGCTATGCGCTTAGCGTGCGTTCGAGACCGTTGCTGGTGTTGAATTAATAGAATCGTGGCTAAAATTTTTATTGTCAAATAGGTACATATACTTAATTAATGATTAAACAGTATCTCTCATCACAGATTTTTTGCTTAATTTAGACTAATTTTATCTTGATTTTTTTTTAGCAACGATTAAGTGCATCACTTTTATACTTTTGTTAATCTTAATGATATTAAAAAGATAATGTTTTCAACTTGTAAAGCATAAATCTAAAGCTAATGCGTATAACTCGACCATAAATATTTTTTCAGAAAAATAGTATAGAACTGAACGACTGCACCAACCAACTTGTGGATGGACAAATTCAAGTGAGGGGACGTTGCCGGAGTCCAGCCAGCCAATAAAGTGCCACGAAGCAGACAACCGAAGACGATGGGTGCGCCTGCAAAGATCGTGCAGATGTGAACTGCTGCTGCTGCGTAGATACTCCGTCGCCCTTATATAACGGCGCACTGCGGGATATGACTTGTCTAGAGAGAGTGAGAGAGAGAAAGAGAGAGAGAGAGAGAGAGAGAGAGAGTGAGAGAGAAGCCGAGCTCGACTACGGCTTCACCGACTAATTTCGTAATCCAGACTCGCGCTACGTACTAATTGCTCACTAAAGCATTGCGGATCCAATCTTCTTCGTCGATGCGAGAGCAAGACTCTCTCTCTCTCTCTCTCTCTCTCTCTCTCACTCTCTCGTAGACACACACGCACACACATAGATGCACACGCACCGTTCTCTCCGTGACGTGATTTTCGGTGGGTGGAAGTGAATTGCCAGGATGACTGCGTGCAGTGTCTTGTGCCACATGCTCGTCTACGTCTTTTATTTTTCGAAGAGTATAAAATACATTATCAATTTTGGGTTGTCACATTGAGTGTATCAAATGATGGTAATACGGTGTTTTATTTAATATAGATTATTACTTTCCAATGAACAATTTGTGGTATACAATTTAAAGGTATTTCAGAAACACTGTACTATTAAACTTAAGCAACGTGAGGGAAAAAACCCACAAAGCATATAATTACTCATGATCAAGATCGCAGCTGGTAAACGTAAACAGCAAGGAAACACTATTAAACTGAATCCAGAAAGTCCCAGAGAATTGGAATTCCATGGAAGGACCGAAAGAAAGTCGCACACGCGCTGCATGGCGCGGCAGTGAAGCTGATCATCAGCAGCCGACTCCGGCTCTTTGGTTTATACATAATTTCCGCAGCTCGTTTCCGCGCAAACGATTATTGCGCGAGTCACGCGAGATTGCGTTGAAAATTCTCTCTACGTCGGTATTCGCGCGCAAATTGACCGTTAATTAATTAAAAATGAAGAGGAGCGCGAGCGAGCGAGCGAGCAGCGTTGGCTGACGGAGCAGCAGCAGCAGCAGCAGCAGCTAGTTACCTCCCCCGCCCCCGTTCGTCGAATATAACCCCTCGTGCCAAGTCAGCCCTTAGTCTTCGGTTAATCGGGTTAGATTAACTTGGTTAGCCCATCCCTCCTCTCTCTCTCTCTCTCTCTCTCTCTGTTATGCTCGCGCAGTTAGCGACTTGTTATATATATATGTATATATATGTATAGGGAATCAGGTGGCTCGGCTGCCCTCGCGATGTCGCATAAATAGCTAAATCGTCGTCCTCTGTACGATGTGTGCGATGCAGGGCGCGCGGAACGCTCGACCAGGTGGACGGGATATCGAACTATGACTTTTCGATGTCGCACGGACACGTTTAATTTAATGCAGCGCTTTAGATTCTATCCAGTGCTAATCACTCTCGCTTGATTGCCTTTCATTTTTAGCAGCCTGATTATGTATTTATCTGCATTAGTCGCAGTGATTGGATGTGCATATACACGCGGAAATCGAATTGTACGCTTTTCAATGTGAGATTAGATATAAGGCATTATAAATACTGGTTTTAATAATCTGGGTAAGTCTTCTCTAAAAGAAGTAAATGATTAATTCTTCTTTTTTTAAATAACTGCTAATAATTACAGAATTTTTTGTAATTAACAAAATCTGCGATTTCTTGCAGAAACGTCTAAAATATTGTTTATAAATCAATGATTTAGATATGAATATATAGATTACTAGGTTATTAATCAATCAAAGTTTGATTAAAATCGCCAATAAATAAATGAAAGATATAGGAAACTCATGCAGGGAAGAAAGTTATGTGTCATTATTATGTGCAGGTATAAAAAGCTCCTCTTATCATAATAATTAATCCGAATGTCCAATTAAACGGCTGCATTGCAGAGCAATTCAAATCACATCGTCCATACATTATATAACTTTAAAAATCAGTCGATGGGCCAATAACGAGTATAATCTCAGAGTGGAAGAAAGTACGGTTCGTTAATCGTTGCACGGGACAAATAACAGAAAATCACGAGGCACCCGTATCGATTTTTAAATTGCGTAATAAATAAAATTAGTAGGGAAGAAGGGTGACTGTGCTGCTGCTGCTGCTACTGCTGCTGCAGCGTATACAGGCGAGCCTCCTCCTCGGCTACTCTACCCCAAAACTCTAACGTAATTCGAGCGAGCGAGCGGAGAGAGGTAACTTCCCTTCGGTTTAATAAACCTGTCTCAATTTTTGCCTCATTACCGAGCCACGGCTTCCTGATTTTCTCAATTTGATTTCCACTCCGTTCGAGAAACGCTTTGCGCCTCCTCTCGCGCTCATTGCCATATCCTTCTCTCTTTTTTTTTTCGGTTTTCTGTCGCGTGACTGAGCTATAGATGGAGATCAATCGAATGAAGGAATTTCCTTGTTGCACTGCTGCTATTTGAATGCCTGAAATTTAATTCTGATTCGAGTACGAGAGAGATTTGAGATATTCGATTATTAAGTGGAAATGAAACAATTGCTGATTACGCGGCTATCGATCGGTGACTTAATCAAGCGATAACAACAGGATTTTTTCATTATACTTTTAATTGCTCTCCAGAATTTTTTCAAATTTATTACTTACCTCGTGTGCTGAAAGATTACGCGTGAAACGTAAAGCGTATAGAAATCAATGATTAAAGATACATAGTTGGCCCTTTCATAATCTTGGTACAGCGATCCTGAATTAATCAGAAAAAATAGCGACGGGGTCAGAGAGCGAGTAAGTGAGAGAAGCTCAAGCAAGTCTTCGGTTAAACGTGCTAGGTAGCGCACGAACACACACACACACACACACACATATATATATATATAGGAAACTGTGAGGGGGTAAGGATAGCCGTGGAGTTGATAAAGAAATAAAGAATCGCGAAAGTTGGCGTCGAACCACTGCCGGTTGGCTCTGCCCTGGCGAGACTCCCGGGAGGCCTTATGACTTAAAGTCTCCTTACTCCGTTAATTCCGAACATTAACAAAAGTCTCGCTAAAACTCGCCCCGGACAACTTCTCTCTCTCTCTCTCTCTCTCTCTCTCTCTCTCTTTCTCTCGGCCTCGGACCAAAGTTCTCCTGGGGACGCGCGAGCCCGGGACTTGTTAATGAAAAAAATACAATAAAAGTCCCGACAGAGCGAGAGAGAGAGAGAGAGAGAGAGGACTAGAGGAGAGGTAGCGCAGGTTTTCACGCGAACACTGGCTTCTCGCAAGTTCCCACCACTGCCGGCTCGGCTCCTGATAAGTCCGCGATTGTTAATTTTTGCCTTTTTATACTTTTACTCCGCTGTGTTTTTACTTTTTTTTTTTCGTTCGTCGGACGAAGCCACGCGCTTGCAGTTGTTGCTGTTTTAAATTTCAAATGAGCGCGGGTTTTTTCGCTATTCTAACGCCATTAAGAAAGTTATTAATGAGCTTTGTCCTGAAGAGTTAAAAAATTTTACGCTTTCTTAAAGAAGTTTGTGCAACTCTTTCTGTGTACCTTTGCTCGATGAAATGTACGGGCAGCAAATTAGTTATTATATTGTGCGATCGCGTAGCGTTTTACGAACAATATTCGCATAAGAAATTTGAAATTTATTCCAACATTACTGACTTTGATGTCGTACATTGACACTTTCTAATTATTTTAACTCTTTGACAAAAGAATTTCAAAATGTATATTAATTAACTGTTTCTAGCGTGAAAAATTGAATATCAAATTACACAATTTCTAGGTAAAATATTTCTAAGCTAGTCAACTAGTAAGTAAAAAAAATCCAGAGAAACTCCGCTATTCTAAAAAAAGTAAAAGACAACAAATAAAAGAAAGAAGAGACGCAGTGTCGGGTGAGCAAAGTTATTTCTCCGTCGAAACGAAAAACTTCCCAATATCAGTTATACTTGCTTTTTCTCTCCCTCTGACCCATACTTTTCAGCCACTTATATCTATATAGAAAAGCGGGCAGAAAATAATGTTTGATCGCGTTGAAAATTAGAGGAAGCGATCTGCGGTCGGCCACATACGAGAGAGAAGGAGAGGACGGACGTATCGGCACTCGCGCGCGAGCGATAACGAAGAACGAGCAGCGGAAGAAATAAAAAGAGGGAAAAACAGCGAGAGAGAAAGAGCCGTGTTATTCCCCCGGGAAAGCTGGAAAGAGCGCTTTCTCTCTCTCTCTCTCTCTCTCTCTCTCTCTCTCTCTCTCTTTTCACCCTCGTTCTCCACAGCTATACGGGGAAAAATCATCTCGCTGCCATTTCGAAGCTCATCGCAGGCGCGCGGAGGTAGAGAGGCTCGAACTGCTCGCACTCGCTTTAACTCGTCTCTCTCTGGTCACGGCCATGTAACTTTCACTCGATTCCGGATCGAATTAAACTGCGGTCCGATGACTTTTTCACGGGGCGGGCTTATAAGCGATTTTTCTCGAGGTGTGCGTGGATTCTTTGGATTGCGAATTCGGGGCAATTGCGGTTGAATGATGAAACTATTCGGGTGGCTACTAGGACGAGAAGCAGATCTCTTAAGTGATAGTGTCTACTGTAAAATAGAGGAAAGTTCTGTATAAAAAGTAACCGTTCCTTTGTAATATTTTATAAAAATGTTTCATATTTTCATTTTTAAACGCAATGATTCCGAACCTAATTCACACCCACGAAAAAGCCAAGACTTTTGGCTCGACTATCCAAGGGGAAAAAAAAAGAAAGTTACGTCCATCTCCCTGCGAGGTGAGATTGCCCACCTCCTCACTGCAGCGCGCACTGCGGCTCGACGAGCTCAGAATCTCGCCGCGGCCCAGAGTCTCCTCCGCATCGCGTCCAGATCTCGCAGACGAGCCCTGAGACACTCTCTCTGTCTCTCTCTCTCAGCTCCCTTCATCTGCTTACGAATTCTCAGCGCGAAGGCAATCGGGTGCGCTCGGTCTCGCGGCGTCTTGGCAGGGCCGCACAGCTAACGGCTGCAGACGGACGATGGCAGAGCGACGGCAGCGGCGGCACGCAGACAAGAGAACAATTACGCGCCGTCAGAGCCGTGACCGGTAGGTCCCGCCGCGAGGTGAATCAAAACTAGGGAGCAGCGGCAACGGCAGCGGCTACTGTCCGCCAGAGGCCTCAGACACGTCTCCGTCCGTTCATCCGAAACCCACGTGCGCGCTTCCGTGCTCCCACGAGGCTCGGCCGAATTCGCTTTCCTCTCTCCTCCTCCTCCTCCTCCTCTCTCTCTCTCTCTCTCTCTGGCTCTCGTGGTGTGCTCGATGCTCGCAGGTTGATCGGTAAGTATGGGGAGATATGGCGGAACGGACTGCGTGCGAGTGTGAGCGCTTCGATTTCGCGGCTAACTCGGACGATGGTTTAGCTGTGATTAAGCTCACGGGACGCGTGCGGCGGCCGCTGCACATTTGCTCGGATTATTTATACACACCGCGCGGTCTTACGGGATTTCTCCTGTGTTTCGCTACTCTTTGTCGACTCGTGTCCGCCGCGTACGCTGGAGATCTTTAATTTTAAGCTATTTTGAGAATTTAACTTTTTTTATAAAGGCCGTGAAGTTTTTACACGTTTTTATTATGGGCAGTCGATTTTCATATCTGTTTCAGTTCTGTTCCGACGTCTCGATTTTTATTGCAAATTACAAAGTAACGTCTCTGTATAAAAAATTAATCTTTCAAATTCCAAACACACAGGTCATGATTTTCCTCGGCGCACTTGACATTTCGTTCGCCATTAATACATTAACCATAAGACCGCATAGCTTATTATTATTGTAAGCATTGGCATAGATGAAATTCTGCGGGACTCGGGGATCGACACTTGGTTACCCGAGGTCAGCCCGCGCGCGCGTCCAAAACCCCAGGCGGCTTAAACGAGTTATGTCGTCATAAATGTTTCTCGCCAGATCGAGGCCAAACTTGGCCCGTCCACTCTGGCATATAGCCGCTAAGACCGAGCCGAGCTCCCGAATTCCTGATATGAAAATATCCGAGGCAGTGGTTCTCTGCATTATGAATGACGACGATCTTATATGGCTTCCAGATGTATCGAGGATGATACGGGAAATCAAATGTTTTATCCGAGCCGTGTCTATTCGATGGAAAACGGCTTTCGTTTCCCATTTCTGTACGAGTATCGATGTGCTTTCGTTTCTTTATATCTATATTAGTATTTTTTTATGAATGAATTGCTATTGAAACTTGAATAATCAGGTTGTGATTATATTGATAAAAATGTGGTCTGACCTACTCCAAGCTACTACTACTTGTTTATTTTGAAAGCACATTTGTTTTTGTGATCGCGCGACTATCTCCATTTTAGACGATCAATTATAAATGGATTGATTCGGTAAAGGCTTAAAAATTATATCTCCATTACCCGGGAAAATTTTACCACAAATACAGGTAGCAGTCCCCAGAATCCACTTTTACCTTGGCAGCCACGACGACGCAACGTCTCCATCAGCCGCCTACTTCGGAAGATCTCAGCGACAAAGACAGCCTAGCTATACCAACTACTGCTTTTTCCCCCAGCAGCAGCAGTGCCGGTAGCAGCAGAAGCAGCAGCGAAATCACGAGACACGTTACATTATCGCCTCGCTCAAGCCTGCCGCCGTGCTCGTACATCCGCTGGGGCCGCGAATATGACGGCTGTGTGGCCCCGCCGCGACGTGTTTTCGCCCCCTCATATATATATATATGACGCGAGACATTTGGCGCAAATGCGATGTGATGCGAGTAACTGAGTGGCTAATTGAATGAAGCCTCGTCTCTCAGGAGCACCAATCTCTCTCTCTCTCGGCGCGCGCGTGTCACACGTCAGAATTCCTGGGCTGGCGAGCGATTTGTCGCGCGCGTTATATATATATATATATATATATCTATCTCTCTCTTTTGGCGCGACGTGGCGACGTGTATATCCTTTGAATTTTGTACACGTTGGAGGTGGGCGGTTGTAATGCAATGACGGTAACACTGGATCGAGGCCAGGATTTATTGGACTTTTGCTTTGATTGGTGCTTATTCAAGATTTGACGAAGATTTTACAATTTCTTGAAAACATAAATAATGTAACTTTTTTCATTATTAATTAAATTACATTATTGAAAATTTCGATACACTCTAGGAACAACAATAAAAGCTTTACTTATTATACTACGTTTCAATGTAAGTTACTAATTATGATGGACATTCTGTTATACACTGCATTCGAGAATTATGTCAGTTTACGAACTAAATTTTACATGTACACGCGAAGCTAGAACATTACCATTTGCCACGACTGCAATCAATCTATACGATTGACACGGCTCGATATACACAATTTATATTCGCAACAATCGCATCACGAAAAACTGATTTCCGCAGCGATACTGCAATTAGGCGCGTGAAAAAACCATATCTCAAACGAAAAAAAAAAAAGAAAATCCCTTTTCTCCTCTCCATAACAAACAAATAAGATCGTCGGCTGACACATGTCTCGCACGAACGATTTATCTGCGAGCCAGTGCGATTCCTCCCCGCATTATACGATCTCGCACATATCTCATATATAGTGCATAAAGCCAAAAGCGCGGCGGCGGTCGTACATACATCGATGCCCTATTGTAACGTGTTATATATACATATATACGCATAGGGCGTGCGTACGAGAGCGCAAGGCAAAGCCCCGAATTATTACGTGTGCAGCCGAGTGACACGCGCTCGCCTATGCTCCCGACTATAGTCATTAATAATCTATCGCCGCGAGGCATAAATAGTTAGATTCCGCTGTCGAGCCCGGAGAATTTCCAGCTTGCCGGAGTGTGTATGTGTGTAGCGCGCATCGTTTATCATGACGCCTTGAGCTGCGTTGATTGGCTATAGCCGCTTTTTTTTGCTTCTTAATTCGTTTAATGTATGGTTTTTTTTTCCTTTCGGCGACAAGTTGGCTTTTCGTTTCATCGTGGCGGATATCACAGATATGTTGGAATATATGCTTATCGAAGCTTCAATGAGTCGAGAGGGATATAATATATTGATGGATATTGAAAGACATATGCTGATGGATCGTTGCGATGTATTGATGACGATTGGAAGCGAAAAAAAAAAGATTATCAGGTAAATGATGATGCGGCGTTGAAAGTTCCGGCTCGAATCAGATCTTTCTGTTGTATTATCAATTGATTTCTTTTTTGCATGGTCTCGTTTTTAATCCATACATAATGAATATTGTTATAGGTAGCGATACAAATGTCAAATTCAAAATCTCTTATATGGATTAAACGAACTTTATCAAAAAAAAAAAATCATAAGCGCAGATAGCACACATTCCGAAAGATCAATTCTCCAATAATATAAGGTAAAACAACGATACAAATATAGAGTCAGCGCGAAGAAAAAGGCACTCGACAAACAGCGCGAGACGCCGAGAAAAAAGAAAACACAAAGAAAAGGCCACGGAAAAAGTGTAAAATAGACATCGCCAGAGTAGAAGATAAAAAGGTGAGCGAGAGCCAAAGTAAGAGTCGGCCTCTTTCTCTCTCGCGTGTAGGAGAAAGAGGGGGGGGGGGAGCAAGAGAGAGAAGCTCAGCGAGGTCGCCGAGGAGAGGAGGGAGGCTTATATGAATGTTAAAATAAGTTTGAAATTGTCGAGGACAAGTTCGGCCCCGTGGGAGCAGACCCGGCCGAGTAATTCCGCGACGCCGGCAGTTTCTGGCCCTTCGGCAAGCCTTGCCTTCTCTACTCTTCTCTCTCTCTCTCTCTCTCTCTCTTGCCCTGACGACGACGACGACGAGGCCAAGACTTGGCGTGAGCTTCACTCCCTCTCTGCCGTAGCCGAGGCTCGAACCTCGTGATATGCTGTTATCTGTCTCTGATACTTTTCGGCGAGAGGAAGAGCAGAGAGAGAGAGAGAGCGAGAGAGAGAGATGAGGTGAAGCACACGTGATCAACGCCCGCAGACGGTTTGCATCTGTTTACGTACCCGACGGTGTACATAAATTTGCCGTGAGCGAGCTTTCTTTTCCTTGGGCGTGCAGCGACTCTATCCATAGAAAGGAGAGACTTGCTACTGATGCTGTCCGGGTTAATTTTGTTTTGTTTTTTGTTCTCATGCTGCAGTTGGGTGTCGATGCCCTGATGAATCTTTGATTTTTGCTGAGTAGGAGCGATAAGATTGGAGCGACGATTTGAGGTTGCGAATACCAGGATCAACAATCTTAATATGCGCAGTGACTGAATGTTGTTGTTTCAGTGGATGTCATTCACTTTGATAAATATATTTGACAATTAATTTCAATATTGTAAAAGCAGGTGGTGTTTGCGGATCGAAATGTGTTTATTGAGTAAACTAACTGAAAAAAATGTTAGAATCTGTAGTGTCTATAAGTATGTATTTCAAATGAAATCCACCATCCCGATTGCGTATCTGTTAACCCATCGGTATCTTTGAATTTGGAATTTTTGACAATTCAAAATTATTTGCTGTTACATAAATTCGTGAATGTTGATTATTTTCAATCTTAAATTTGTCTCTCTACAACAAAGTAAACAATAATATTGGCATACGAATTTTTATCTAATTCAATTTTACTGTATAAGCAGTTCCAAGAATTTCAAACGATTTATCAATTTATCAATAATGAAATGAACGTACGGATTTTTATACGACTTCCTATTGATAAAGGGTTATCGAATACTAATCGTGCAATCGGATGCCGATTAGATAAATTTACAGCGATCAAGATAGTTTACATAGATTATAAAAGGCATGTTGCGCGAACTGCCGATGTCCAGTAATATTTGAAATCAGGAAGTCTTGACTACAGTAAATCAATGAAGCTCGTAATAAGTGTGTTTTTACTATGTGCGGTTGCAACGATTCAAGGTAATCATAAATTACTTATTATATTACATATTGGTACAATCTCAGGATTATACTTTGTAATTTTAGCTCAATTATTTTATAATGCACCAATTATAAAATAGTCTTTCACATAAATTAAAAGTATTCTTCTTAAACGTTAGTGTTATCAATTATTAAAAGAAAAGAATGCTTTCCCATGAGTTTTGAACATGAGATGTATTATTTCATACAATATAATTTGTGAATTCTCAATTGGTATAGATTATTACGAATTTAAATATAAACTTTGATTGACAGGTGCGCCACAAATCGAGCAGCGAATAGTTGGAGGCAAAGATGCACCAGATGGCAAATATCCCTACATGGCATCGTTGCAAGGGTACCGCCACTTTTGCGGGGGTTCCATCATCAATAAACGTTGGATTGTGACTGCTGCTCACTGTCTTAAAGGGTACCCATACTTTGCTGTTATACATAAGAATAATTCAAATTTTGCAAGTAAATAATATTCGCGTTAAACTTTAGACGATCAGCAACAGAGATCTCGGTTATTGTCGGTACCAATAAGAGTACCGGTGACAAGGGGAAAGCTTACCAAGTCGAGTATATCGTTTATCACGACAAATTCACCATGACTAAACTCACCAATGACATAGGATTGTTACGCATCAGCCAAGACATTGAATTCAACGACAGAGTCCAGCCCATCAAGCTTCCCAGCAAAGATTTTACCAAAGTGGATTATCCCGCTACTTTTTCAGGATGGGGTCGTTTGACGGTAATTTTACATTCCGCTGACGCTTTATTTTTCACTACTACAGAGCGAATAATGAAGAAATAATTTCTATTTTAGGTAAATGGCCAGACACCCGTAAACTTGCAAGAAATTGAGCTTAAAGTTATTGGCCACGACAATTGCGTGAAAATGTGGAATAAACAGGGCTACAAAATTGCCGAGTCGCAAGTTTGCACATTGACAAGGTCTGGAGAAGGTGCATGTTATGTAAGTATATATGAAACAAATAAATTTAATTTTTAATATTTTCTTGTGAACTTTTATGGATCTTAAATATCAATACTGTTAATATATGCAATTAATTTTACAATGTATATTCAACAGGTTCTTATCAATCGAAGTATTGTCGTTAGTTTATCAAAAGATAATATCTTGAATTCTTATCTTGTTGCAAATATTATCAATCTATTTTGCGCTTACACTTTTGTATTCAAAATACTACCTAGTTAGTTTATTAAAAAATTAAAATAAATCTTCAAAAATAAGTTTTATATGTATGATTTCCATGTATCCAAGAGCAATTTTTTTGATTATTTCGTATCAGATTGATAAAATTAAAAATAGTAATTATCATTGTCAATATACAAAACGTAAAAATTTAATATGAATATTGAGAAATTACTTAAAGTATCGATAAATCAATAATTTTTATATTGTAGTAATAAAGTCATTGGTTCATTTTAAAAAGTATATAATATTCTAGATCTGAAATCGAATTTACGAAATAAAATTTATTATATTTATTTTTTAAATATTAACAAAAATACTAGCAATGGATAACGATTCTCAGTATTTCTAAAATTGATTTATCCAGAATATTAAAATATAATCGCAAGTAAACTTTTAGTTTACTCAAATATTTTAATAAATTAGATATATTTATGAGTGTACTGCAAGCATGATAAAATCAATATCTAAAATAAAAATGTTTGACTTTTTATTTATAGGGCGACTCTGGCAGTCCTCTCATTTCTGACGGCGTCCAAATTGGTATCGCATCCGCCGTTGATCCCTGCGCAGTAGGAATGCCTGACGTTTTTACTAGAACTTACAGCTTTGTCGACTGGGTCGAGAAACAGATAACACAATTTGAAAATACAATATCTGTTTAGTTTTAAATATGAATAACTGTGATAAATTTTGTACGAACTACCGATCTGTGCCTATTATCTATTTTTCTAACGAATAAATTTTAATGTCGCTATTGTAAAAGATTTATCTAGTTTTTCAAATTATTTTATTATCAACAAATTTTCCCTTACAATAATTGTAATCTCTACATCTCCCTGTCAGTGTTTTTCTAATTTCCCTTACATCGCTGATGTCCCTCTTCCTCGCGTTCAAAAATTAACATAGCGCAACGATCGGTATACATATTCCCGCCCTATATACACTTCTCCTCGACGCAGAACAGAAGAGACGAAGAAAGGAAGGGTATAATATGAGGCGTGCGAGCATAAGGACTCGTCGCAGAGCTCGCCAGCGAGATTTACATAAGATTATGCGACAGGGCTTCGCAAAAGGGATCGAAGTAAGAGACTCGAAGGCGCGCGCTGGAGTGGAGAGCGACGAGTTCAAAGCTCTCCTGGGTGCCCTCGTCTTGAGCTGATAATTAGAATAAAGCCTCTACTCGTCGACGTCACCTCGTCTTCGCTCGCGCGCATATAATTCATTTTCCTCGCGCGCGAATGTGGAAGTGTCGACGAAGGGCGGGCGGTGGGTTGGGGTGAACGATGCATTTCCATATTCGATCAAGTTCAACGAAAGGCTGCGCATGGGAAAATAAATATTATGTATAATTGAGGGTGAGCGAAGTTTTTTGGGTTTATTCGGGTTTATATAGTGACAGGTTGGGATCGATTTATAGTTCGGTCGACGTGCTTTTAGAGTCTAGTATGGAATTAAAATTTATTTTTTGGAATTTTGAATTGTGTTAGTGACTTTCAATTTTTCTAAATATCTTATTATGAAATAATTAAGAATCGATTTTATAAATGTTGTGATAAGAATTTGAAATTAATAAAAGTGTCTCTTTTCACGGAAGTTTACTTCAAATTTCACTATTTCGATTAGTTAAACAAATGAAAAATGACTACGTTCTGTACATTTGTTTCGAATATAAACTTACCCTATTTAAATGCAGATTATTAAAATAATTATTACGACACAGCTGATGCATCCTCTTGAAACGTTCATCCACACAATAAAAATATAATTATAGAATATAGTGGCAAGAACCTCCACCGTGCTGCGGAAGCCGTCCATTTTTCGCGAATCACAATTATAATGCCCGACAACCACACGCTTATCTAAAATGATTTTCTCGCCGTAAACATTTACGCGCGCGAGAAAACTCACAGCCCCGCGCCCAACGTCCTTTATATATAAAAGCGTGTCAGGGCTAAAACAAGGGAAATTTATGCCGGCAAGAGTTATGCATAAATCCGCCACGGCTCCTCGCTCGCGCGGGCGCGCGCGTTCTCAAGTTGTTAAATCTCCGAAGCACCCGGGCGAATTATGAATTTGGTATTCATAGTCTGAGCAAAAATTGCTCCTAGAGCACAATAAAGGTTTATGCGCGCCATAAAGTAAGTCGAACGTTTCTAACCCGGGGCCCCGAGTATACACCGCGCCGATGTTTATTTAAGCTCGCAGCGGAACTTTTCTTATGCGGTAGATCTTATGTATCAGCCCGCAAATTTCCATTATTTTACACGTCGCCATCTTTGGGTGAAAGGATTTACTTAGTTTTCTTATAGTGGTAATGTAGGGGATTATCGGCAGTTGGACCAGATGAATCGGTAAGTTACCGACGGAATTTCAGGGAGATGTAGTGACTTGGATGAACTCTAGAGGAATCGATATTATTGTGTTCGTTGGCATGCGCCCTCTGATGGTAAGCGATGTAGATTATGTGATTTCTTTTACGAATTATTCTTTTTAAAATAATAAACGATTAATTCAAGCACCCACTTGTTTAGTAACTGCATTCAAAATAGCAGACACCTTCTTATTTACCTCATTGTTGTGAATGATTCATTAAGTATATTTTTTAGTTATCGACAGTTTAAATAAACATACGTTATACTTCGAATAAATAATTGTAACAATTAAGAATGTACTTTAAAGATTATGGGAATACTAAACCTATAAAAATTACCTTTAAAAAGGTAAAGCTTGTGGCAAGTATGATGTTTCTTCCCTAGCACAATTACATTTATTCTTAAATCAAATTCTATTAAAAAATAAAATCTCTTTAGTTACTGTATGTATGTAATGTCTTTGTGATAATTTCAAAAGTAAAATATATTTTTTGCTGCAAAATGACAAATTTATATTTCTAACCAAATAATCAATTCTGTATTACATTTTTGATATTATCTAAATTTGACCTTAAGAAAGTTATAAAATAAATAGAAATTGCTGTCAAAGCTTCTATTTGTCCCAATAATGCAAATTAGATAAACATTTCTTATCAGATTCCAATTTCTTATGACAAAATTTAGCTATAAAGAAAGTTGTGAAATCAGTTTAGAAATTGTCAAGTAGTTGTTCTATTATTCTTTTCTTTTTTAATTTTGTACAATATTCTTAATCTTAAAATGACTATGAACATACTTGGCGGCACGGCGTCAGGCAGTTTAAGGTGACGAACAAAATGTAAGCTTATATTAGTTGCAATCAAATGCAGCTGTAATATACAAAACAATGAAACTTAAAATTAATAACTGCCAAATACTTTTTTCTTAATATTGAAGTAAAAACAATAATGTTAATCATTAATTTTGATCGAAATATAATTTGAATTACAAAATCTATAGCTTCCCTTCTACCCCTTACGATGTATCATATCTGTTTCTACTTGATGGAAATGTACCTATATTTTTTATTTTTTATTAAAATGACGGAAAAGGTTTTATTACGCACTTGTATATCTATATATAGCGTCGGAAAAAATCTAAATGAAAAGAAATGGGATCATCAAAACATGGCATTCGCGATAATTCAAGAACGAGGCAATCTTTGAAAATGAAATTTTTTCTCAATAAAGTTTATTTTAATAGGTATCTATTAACCTGCAAGGATTCTGATGATTACTCCTTGCCGGCAAGCAGCATCCACCGCGTAAGGATTAGGAACAAATTCTGTTCTTTTTTAAGTGTCCAACTCCAACCCCTTAAGGAGGTTCTACCTTATACGTAGAAAGTCAAGTATAGAATTCACTAGATTTGACCAGTGCAGTCGGTATATTCAGGTATATATTCTTCATGTATAACCTATAGGCAAATGAGATTTATACATGAAATATCTACTCCCTCTTATTTCACAGTTACCCTATAGTACTTTAGAAAATTGCTAAAAATTAAAAAAAAATTCTCTATTACTATAAAAAAAATCGGAAAACCGTCATCATCAATTAATTTATAATCGGAAAAAAGAAAATCTTTCCCATAAGACTACGAGTTAAAAAGGCAATAACAAAAATATTTAATTCTCGGCTTTGGGGTACCCTAGCCACGCGAAATTTTAACTGGAGCTTCTTCAATCATTTATCTTACTATATAAAAAATTTTAAGTCATGAACATCGTCAATTCAATTATCGAGAAAACTCCCTTAACCTTGAAAAACTGTTATTCTACAGCTAAGAAAAAGTACATACCACCAAAGCACCACAAGAGAGAGAGAGAGAGATATATAACTCACGTGTTTAACGAAAAAAATGTGCGCTAATGTCGCTTATTGAAATACAATGAAACGATCGATTGTAAAATCACAACTCACGAATCAACAGGTCTTCGAGTTTCGATCTCGAGATTTTATTTTTACGTAGAATAATATATCTATATACAGCGTCGGAATTATTGTAAGTATTCATATATCTATACATAGCGTAGAAATAATTTTTTGCGAAAGGTAAATAGACATCCAAAAACTTTCATTTACGATAACTTAAGAATGCAATATCTTTGGGGATGAAACTTTTTCCAAATAAAGTTTAGATTAAAATCTATCTATTAACATAGGCTAGAGTTAATCCGACTTTCTAAGACATAAAAAATAATTACATAGAAATATTCAAGAGAATTTACTGAATATATTTTATAAATTTTGAGTCGAGTTATCGTGTAAAAATTAAAAATATTGTAAATTAAAGTTGCGGTATTTACGGTTATTTAACATTAGCCCTTATGAGACAGGCTCTCGCCGAGAGATAGGAAGTGAAAGATTTATGTATAGATAACGGTCTAAGCCATTACTGAAAAACTAAATTTTAATAGACTGATATCTCAGCTTTTCAAAACTATAAAAGTTATTATAAGTTATTGTGTAAAATTAAAAGATATTTACTATCAAAGCAAATCTTGTTTTCACGAGTTAATTTAGGAAACAATAGAAATGAACAGAAAAAAATATTTTCAAAAATGTTTCATTTCATACAAAAAAATAAAGAATAGTATATTAAATCTAAATAAAAATTAAAGAAAAAATTTTTTAAATACTTTTAATACCCTTATTAAAGTATTTAAAACAATTTTTCGATTCATCTCTCTACTGACTAGAGAGTACCCATAGAACTACCTAAGGCCGCGCAATATTTCCATAAAACCAATGTAAAATTTAAATAGATAGGGACGGTAAAAATTTAATGAGGTTAAAAGGCAAATTCAAACTATATAATAGAGTGGGTAATCTGCGCCCTGTATGGCTCTCATACTCGACATCGGGGACACTGCCGCGGCCCTTAAATCGATAATACAATATATAAATTCAAAATAATCTGCGATATTACCATAGCATCTAAACAAAATTCAGTAGATTTATGTTATAACAGCCAAATTCAGATCGCAAAGTCATCACAAAATTTTCAGTAGTTGAAATTCTAGTACCAACCTAAATTTTTCTAATTAAATTATTCAGTATTTCTGTAATGTACATTCTACAATAAGTATATCTTTTTACCAAGCTACAGAATGTTATCGTTTCTCTCAAAGGCTAGAGCATTTACAAATGTATCAAAATTTGTGTATCAAAAATTACCACCATCACTACCAACTGCTACTAACCTGTTTCACACAAGCCAAATTTGTCAAAAGAGGAAACGAAAAGGGAAATGCTGTCCACGGAAAGTTGGTGTGGTATGCAATAATGAAAATTTTAATTTTTGCAAGCGCCTCTTGAAAGTTGACGCTAATATCCATTAAAAAATAGTAGCAATCAAGCAATGCTGTTTTTATTATTCTTCATATATGTATATATTTAGAAAGCATATGTTTATGATGCTAAACTTTGAAAAGCTTAAAAATATATAAACTAATGTTATTGTATTATACTAAAACTGAGAAATAGAAAGACTGCTTTGTAAATCAATTTTTCTAAAAAAGAAAATCAATATTTTTCGTAAAAATGGAAAGTGGCGAATACTGTAAGCATTTTAAAGAAATGAGTGTTGTCGCAATAGTTTAATTTTGGCGAAAGGAGCAATTTGCACACTTAAACCGAACGCGACGATTCCACATAACCACATAACCATACGTCTCTATTACGATCGTGATAATCGCACTCGCTAAGTGGCTCAGCTCGAAAGGGACAAATTGGATACGCGATACCAGCCTCCGATAGCCACACGGTCTACACACACTCGCACACACGCACACACATAATCTCGAGGGAGTCTGAAATAAACGCCCAATGCGCGCCTCGTACCAACGCGTATACAATGACCGGCGCACACATTTCGAAATCCTAGAAATTGCGAATATCGTGTTTATTGCCCGGCCACAGTCATCGCCTTGCCCACTCGACAAACACACAGGGATTTTTATTGGTCCTTGTAGCATTCTGTGTTATTTTTTCGAGCTGCGCCGAATTAGACCGGTGAAATTACAATGCAATCGATTTATTATTGCGCAGACCGCTCGCGCGTATAGCCTACAGCTCGACTTATAGTCCTGCGAAATTCTTTTCCCGTGCTTTGGCCTGCATATTTAGGCTACCTTGCAATTTTATCGTGGCTCTCGTTTCCTCTCCCGAAGTTCTCGCGCCTCATTACACCGAATTACATCGAGCGAGAGATACTTGAGTTCGTTTGTTTTTTGTTCCGCTTCTACGATTACGTTGGGTATGTAGGTTTATTTGGATAGGAGCGATGAAAATTGATAAGCCGAAGCAATAAAAGCAATCTTTTATAATGTGAAACAAACATTTGCCTGCGATTTGCAATAAAGCTGGTAAGTTATTTCGAAATTCATATAATTTTATCTCGAAAGATAAAGATAAAGTAGTCCTGCTTGTATTTATTATGTATATAGAAAATGAATTGAGATTAAAAAACAAAAACAAAAACAAAAACATCTCTTTACAAAGATTATCTGCGGCTGCGGCGCACTGGACGGCACGGAAATATCGGAGGCGGTCTCTGTAGCCATACACTTGTCCAGCAAGAATATTGTGCCCGAGTTCTACGGGCCGGACATCAATATCTGCGGCCCCGTGGATCACCTGACCAAGGATCCGGAGGACTTAACGAAGAACGCGTTAGTCGAGGGCGCGCGACTCGCTCGCAGCTGTATCAAGCCCCTTTGCGAGTGCACCCCTTGTACCTGCGAGGGTATCGTCATCCCCGGTGGATTTGGCGCTGCCAGGACTTTGTGAGTGTGGACTTTAAAAGATTCATTGATTCCTTCGTTCCTTTTTTCCAACGTTTTTATACCGAATGTGTCGTTTCGCTAATAGAATTGATTCTTTGATAGAAGTGACTTTGCGTCGAAAGGTTGCGATTGCGTGTTGCTGCCGGACCTAGAGCGCATCATCACTGAATTTAGCTGCGCTGGCAAACCGATCGGTGCTATATGCATTGCTGCGGCGCTGGTCGCCAAGGTTCTGAGTGGAGTCAAAGTGACGTTGGGAAAAGAGTGTAAGATTAATTATTTTTATACCACTCTAACCTAAATAGTGCAGCTTTGACATTTTTAGGCTCTCGTGGTATAAAATAATGTTCGACACTGGTGTGTAACTTGATTTTTAAAAAAACCAACTTGCCCACCCGCGTCGAAAAGTGCTATTGTTTACAGCTTACATATCTACTTAAGAATTCTCCAATTTCGAAAATTATAATTAGTGTGATATATATAGAAAAACATTTAAATTAGCTTTTTTTTGTATTTTCTTATTTGTCGTGTAGAAAATAAGTTGTAAAATATAGATCGAAGGAAACTTCCAAGTTTCCCGTTTGCTACACCTGTAAAATGGTAATAGGAAGTACAAGAAACAAGTCTCTCAATTTATTTATAAGTCTTTTATTTACAAAAATTACCATTTAAAAATTAAAGTACAAAGTACACAGTATAGTATGGTTCTCGTGATTTTCCACCTTACAATCCTACGCAAACTAAAAAAAAATCATCGTCGTCCACACTCGTAGTTTCAAGCATTAAATGTGTAAAAAAAATACGTTAGTTGTCACATTAATTAATAATCTTTATGTATGTATGGGATGGGGGTAAAAAACATGCAGGTCCACCTGATCGATGGATTTATTCGGATGCGATCGAGAAGGTGAAGCAGATGGGCGCGAATGTAGAGATGCGCGACGTCAAGGGTGTGACGCACTGCAAGGAATACAACGTGTTCAGTACCCCGGCCTGGATGGATTCGCAAGCTCAGTACTGTGAAATCCACGACGCCATCGGCAAAATGGTGCTCAGTATGAAGAAGAATATGAAATAGTGGTAGTAGTCGAGGTTAGTTAGCCGTAATGATGCGATGCTTAGCGCGTTCGATCCTTAAATAGCCAAGGGAGAGATTCGATAAAATTATTTTTCAATATGAAATGAATGATATTTTTTTTCAATATATTATTGCTTTAGAATAGAATTATAAATCAATTATATCTGCAAAACTGTGATTTCATTTGAATTGTTAAGGATCTTAGATATTACTTGTAATTCATGAAATTTTCCTTGGCGATTTATGAGTTCGAATAAGCGGCAAATTTAATGGACGATTTAATACTGGACACTTTGTTACTTTTTTTGGATTTCAGGAATGAAAAATCACTCGAAGAGGAGTAGTTTTATAAAAGAAATGTATATATATATATCTCTATATAATACGTTTTTTATTCGATTTTTTCTCGTCACCGCCGTTATGGGGGCGAAGTGTATCTCGTACGATTATATATAATCATTTACCATAGTATTTTTTTTATACTTTTTCACTGTTTTTCTTCGATTCACGAATAAAGTCTACGTCTATCGCTACAATAGTCAACAACAAATGAAATAACAATGCACGCAAGGTCTTCGCGAAGTTCCCGTGATGTTTTTCTCCATCCAAAGCTGAATCGACCTATATCTGAGAAATTCCTAGTGTGTATTTATTCTTCTTATGTATTTTTATCTCGAGTGTAATCAAAGTATAATATTGTTAAATGTAGCCAGTAAGATTGAATTACGAGAATCCAATAAAAATCACAAAACATTGATATAACGTAATTGTTAGTTATATTGATTTAGAAAATGACCTGAATTAAAATGAGAATGAATCTGTGAAGATTGATTGAAAAAAATTTGGATTTCCCATGATCCAGATATTATTACCAGCTGTACGCACGCTTTTTCGCACGTTGCCACGCTCTAGTACGTACTTCGCCGTAAGATCTTGTCTCCCGATGAAGGTCAGTCGTAGCGATGGAATTCCAAGGGCAGGGGAGCTCGCAGTGGAGTTCCATCACTAGTCGCTTTTTTTCTCTCTGCCCTTTTTTCTTTTTTTTTTACTTTTTTTTCTTACGTTTTCCCATATGTGTTTGTGATGTACGCGAGAATCAAATGGAGGCACGAGACGAGTTTCGTTTGCTTAAATTCTAATGACAATCGCTAATTACTACGTTTTTTATTTTCGTTTTTCTTTTGATCGCGCGAGCAGACGACGTTTTGCCCCTCTTCGTTATAATGCTACAAGTCGCAATTGCGAGTATTCAGTCTGATTTGCGGCAAGAACATGCGTTACTTTTTTTGTTTTCTTTAATGTATGAGTAGTAGTATAATGAAAAACAAGCAAGTGAAAGTTTCTTTGTGCTGCTGATGTTTATTTTATACATCATTTGTCGTTGCTATGAGAGTTTTTTGCTTAAGAATTGAAATTCATTTAAGAAAGAAAAAAGATCGTTTGTGTTTCTAAAGAGATTTTATTTTGGGTTATGTGAATTAAAATCAGTCTTTGTAACGCTTTTTTAAATCTTTTTTTTTTAAATAAACTGCTTTTTGTCGTTTCGCAATATAATTAAAAATACGATAGTATCGCTTTGTATAGAATTTTTTTTTTATAACTTTTTCTTTGATATAAAAAATGGAAACCGTATTCATACAAGTCGTGTGTACATATTTTTCACGTTTTTGCTCAATTTTCATTCAAGGTTCAACAATTTTTGCGCCGATCTTCAATGTTACATTCCTCACACTTTTACCTTCGAAATATCCCGCAATACAAAGCCTGCCATCAGGTCATGTCAGTTAACACAGTATAATACAACATCGCAAAAACGTCACCATTCAATTTTTTCCTCAAATGTATACACTTGCTCCACCGACGTACAGAGCCGCACAAAGAAAAAGGTGCTTTGCTCGGTAGTACCGAGGTGCACTTGGAAAATCATCGGAGCACGATATCGCGTCTCTCTCTCTTATCGCGCGCGCATACATACACACACGAGGTGCACGTGTGCTCATGGACATGGCATATAAGAGAGAAGGGAAAAATATCGCATGTGTCTGTATACGCGCGGGATAGGAGAGCGAGAGAATGCGAAAGTCGTCGTCGCGCACGCGTGCCGCTTACTTATATATCTCGCGGTCATTACGAGGCTACTCGAGTGGAACGAGCGTGTGTGAGTGTGTGTATGTGTGTGTGTAGTCCAGGGCAGTCGAGAAGGGTGCTGCTGGCGCGCTCGAGCTGCTGCTGCTGCTGCTGCTGCTGCTGCTGCTCGTAATCGTTTTAGGTCAGACACGTTTTGTAGATCATCATCGCTGCACGCCAACAGCAGCAGCTCTCTTTCTTTCTCGCGAATGAAATTTCCACGAGCTGCGCGGGATGATAAATGCACGCAAAACTGTATAGTCGCTACTGGACTTCTCGCGAGTGTCGTGCGACACGCGACGTGTGTGTGTGTGTGTGTGTGTGTGTGT
>UELU01138975.1:35564-62351 GCA_900490025.1 Megastigmus dorsalis
GGGGGGGGGGGGGGGGGGGGGGGGGGAGTTTAGTGGAGCGATGAACTCTCTGCTACTCACCTGCAACATAAAGAAAATATTCTAATTAGATGCTGGTCAGTATATGTATATATATATATATATAGGGAATAAAATAAGATTGACATGTTGGACATTATTATATATACTTCGTGAGATTGTGAGATGTAAAAAGTAATTTATAATAAAATTTGCAATACAATGTTCAATTAGTTTTCTTATTCGTACGATTCGTGAATTTGTAAGTGGTCCATAAATACTGGAATTTGTTCAATTCGCAATAAAAGGAAATAACATGAAAGAGAAAATTGATGTCGATAACCTAATGGCATTTATTCGAATCTGTATCGATCCAAGTATATACTGATTTATAATCGACGTTATGTATAGGGTATAAAACTTTATTAGCAACAGGCTTCGGGGCATATCATTATATTATGTCTTATTAAGCATTCTTTCACCTTTTATTTCACTATTTCTTGATAATAATCCTTCATTAAATAATTAATTTCACCTCCAATTAACTGACTTTCTATATCTATAATGATTTAATTATTTTAACAATGTCCCGATAATTAATTACTAATGTTTTATAATTTCATTGTGCTAATTACACTGTTTACTTGAGTCGTAGAATTTTTTTGTACTGTTGTAATGAATGAATTCTTTTTCTTCGAGCTCATATGTATCTATACACATTTTTTTCGATAATATAAATATTATGTATACTCATAATATCGTATTCTTAGTCCAACGCAATTCCGAAAATAATTAACGCTTTCATCGATACAGCACACAGAATACAATGCTTTAATAATCGTAAATTTATGTACTCCGCGGTACTTCTTTCTGAAATTGTCAGTGCTGACGAATTTATGGCCGATAAATTAATAGAATAATGGTTATTACAGCATCGAAAGTCGGCCAATCGCCAACTCATTTTGCTAATTAAATTGGACAAAACTATTTTATGCATACAAATTTAAATCGCGATCAGCTTCCTTCCAATAGCGTTTTCGTAACATCGTTACGTTGATAAAATTCTCTCGCAAACAACAACTCCGGGTATAACTTTTATCCCCGTAAGCTTAATTTTTAGCGTTTCTTACCCAAGCACTTGTTTATATCGATACCACCGTAGTTCATTATAAAAAAAAAATCTCGGCAATTTCGCAACGAAATTCGCAGGTGCATTGTTATAGCTCGTAAGATTTACGGAAAACTTTCTATGCTAAAATTTTCTATGGGTTCTAAACATAAAGCCGTGTGAGTATGTGTATGTCGCGTATAAAACTTTCTAAGCGATCGCTTCCTCGCATAAATTTCGCTCGCGCTCACGGGTCAATCAGGCCGCTCGCACTGTGCCCGACAGCAGCAGAAAAGTCCCATATAAAAAGCTTTCACCGTGAGGCAGACAGAAAATCCGTTCGCACATAATGCACACCGAGAGCGTGGGGTGAAAAAAAAGAGTAACGGGCTAACACACATATATGTGCGTAATATGGTGTCCGTCAATATTAGAGTCGCGATCTAGGAGAGATCTTGACGAGGTATAGCAAGGGGCGTGGGGATAAAAAATGTCGCCTTTTCGAGAAAATCTATGGCTGGCGGGTGGCGGCGGCGGCTCGCCTTTGAAATTCTATGCTTACCAGCCTGACGCGCGCGCCCGAGCCTACGAACGACATAATCAAATCGCAAATCAGCCACGCACTCTGATATTTGCGCTTTTCTTTCTCTCGCACACACGTACATACGTACACGAGGAAGTGATTTACATCGAGGACTGGCGCGTGGTCATTTTTCAGATTCGCTTGTCTATCTCTGGGTTTTAAACTTCTTTCGTGAATTCTGCTCGGCGATCGAGTGTGGGATACTGGTGAGTGCGTATGGATTATCCAACGCGAGATCGCCATAACTTTGGAAACCTACAGTTTTGTAACGCAATAAACGGAAGCGGTGGGAAAAATATATAAATATAAGTTTATATTTTAAGATGTTTTTCCTCGTGTTTTTCTGTTGTTTTTAGCTCGTGAATCTCGTATACTCTTGAGGCCAGAATTATTATATTGTTTAGAAAGTAAAAAACGTTGATATTCGAAAAAGCGATCCGAGATTTATGTATAGGCTTCTCAATTTGTGATCCAGCAATTTTACATCAAACAATGTATATGTATATACAAGCTTAGAAGTAATTAGTATTATTACGTGTTTATGCTCGTAAAGGATAGGGAAGTTCCGCCCGCTGAAAGAAAGTCAGTCGCGCGAAAAAATCTGTACATGATTTTGAGGCTTAGATTACGGTGAAAGGTTTTGCTTTGTTATTTGCGATAGAAGGTATAATATGTTTTATGTAACGATTTCGTTGAGCGGGAGCTTAGTTAGGGATAATTTTAATTGCGCATAAAACATCGCGGTTTCGTTGTTTTTGGTCCTCTATTTTAATACACAATGCGGGTCGGCAAATTTTAAGAGCTTATTTTTCATATACCCATCGATCGTAAGGATTTTATGGCCTGCAATGAAAGTAGAAACAGAAGGAGAAAAGTTTAAGACAAGATAAATATTTTCAGTTGCAATAGTCTTTGCTTGTGATTGATGAAAATAGTCTGTCTTAATTTACGATTGAGGACGCGATTCAGTATTAATGTGTTTAATTATGCGTTGATGAACACATCAGGCATTTAATAGCGATAAATTATTGCTTCGATAGCATCTCCTTGTTTAATAATATATTTGTTGCAATTTTTCTAATTTAATCCCAGTACAAAGAGAATTTTTTTCATGATAACTATATTATGTATAGAACATAACGAAAACTTTTTCCAGCGTTACGAAATGTATTAAGAATTACGACAGCAATTACAATATGAAGCTCATCGCTCAACCGTAAGCTTCAACTAGATATACACACTACGGCGTCGCATAATTGTGTCAGGTTACAGAAAAAAAAAACGCGTAGAGGAAAAATCTGAGACAAGAGCCGCGTGTAAGATACCGGGAGAGAATCGTAAAGCCCAAGCAATCACCGATCAATTCCCGCAGTCGATACATCGCTTGTCGCAATTCCTCGCAATAAACGTCAAACAATTTCCCGTCTTCGTGTCTCGACGCGCCGTATACTACGGCAGGATTTCATTAAACCGTACATATTGGATTCAATAATTTCCACACTCTCTCGCGTTACGCGCGCTCACACAATTTCCCCATCGGAGAAATGATTCTTTCGCTATGTGCTCGTAGTAGTGGAGAAGAGAAAAAGTAAACCGATTCAGGATGATCCAGGAAGCGCACGGTAATAGAAGAGCACCGGGAGAAATATATATTTAGCCTCGAAAGTCGTTAGGCTTCGCTTTTCTCGCCGCGTGACGTATTATCGGAGTGATTTCTCTCTTTCGCGTAATGCTTCCAGGGAAAAATCCGGGACAGTATCGTTAATCCACGGATAGATAAGTTTAAAGTAGGGGGGGTAGGGGGGAGAGATTTTTCGCGAAGATGAAAATCTACGATCGTGTGCATTTTTCGACGTAATTCAATCGGTTGGCAGCGAAGATGGATTGGTACAGTCTTGGAAACAAGTGCATTCGTATTCAGAGTTTCTTTAATACATTTTCTCAATAAATAATTCATGAAGATAGTTATTTATGGACTGACTTAATTGTTTATATTAATTATACATTTTCGATTAAGAATAATTTAATTTTTCATGTTTTTATTTTTATTGATTTATTTTAATGCTTGGAACTATGCTCACTTGCGACTAATCGAATTTGTATATATTTTTCTTTAACATTGACAATTTAGTAATCACATCCATTAAGTTTATACACATCTGATCTCAAATCAAAAGCGAAACGAAATGCTAATTCTCTCGAAGCTATTTATTAGTTCATATAAAGCAGACTGCCACGATTACATTTGGCACTGTTATCAAGTTCTGAAATGCTGTCTGTATCATAAATTGCCAGAGTTTCAACGTTATTACGGAGTTTAATCAATTTTCGTTCCGACGCTATCGGATTACTCCCCGCGAAGTGTATATTAACGCATCTCATAAACACAAATTGAGGCGAGATAAACCGAAGGCGTTAATAGAAAACTGGTTAAAGTTAATGCTCATCGGGCAAAGTTATGACACAGTTTATTAAGTAACAATAAGGAGAATTACGTTTTATTTACAGTACTTGATGGTGCTATAAAGAATATTAATCCGACATATTGCTGATATTTTATTAAGCGTGTATAGATAAAGTCATTGGATTGTACGATTACGTGTTGCGATGATCTTCTTGGCGCACTGAAACATTAATGAAACTATTCGTGTTTTACAAGATTTATGCACAGCCGATATAATAGCATAAATAAGATAGATCTATAAATTTTGTGAAGTCAAGATAATGAAAAAATAAAAATGTTTTTTTTTTTTTTTGAGAAAGAAAAATTATTTAGATGCAATGAAAAATTTAGATCCTTTTTTTATTGACAATCACGTACATCGTGATTCCATTCAAGTCTTCACTAAAAATTTCGGATTAAATAGCTACCCGCGCGTATTCGACTTTTAACTTTCCAATAAGCCATAAAGTATTTGGAAAGATTTGGTGAAATGGCACTTATTGCTATAGTGTTGCGCTACTTAAAATTTAAGCACTGAAACATGCAATAACTTGATAAGACTACATTTTCTCGCATAAAGCGAATACAGAGCACAAACTTATGTAAATTACCTTCATGCATTCAAATCCCCTCGGACTAGCACAAAATACAGTAAAATATATTTTACTCATTCTCGTGTCAACAAAAATCAAAGACCATTACCAATCGCATCGATTTCCCAGCAAATCGATGCGACCCAGCAATCGAAGGACTTTCCACCAATCTACTAAAAATCTCGATTCATGCAAAATCCGAAGAAAAAACCCACTCGACAGGTAAGCGATCCTAAAAAAAAAACCGTATACAAACATCCAGTTGAAACTCTCTAAAAATTCTTGCGCGCGACTGTACAGCGCAAGCTGCAGCTAAATGTCCGCGCGCCATCACGTCTTTCCCGGTTGCATCGCTCTCTCGCCTGCCGTATACACACAACAGGCTGCATAGGAGACAAATTTTACGGCCGATTAATGGGACAGGCAATTTTATTACGCACACGCTTTATCTCCTCTGGTGCGCGCGTGCGTGTGATCACGCATCCGATCGATCCAATAAATATCGGGCCGGTCCTTTTTGCAGCTTTCCGATCTCCGCGTAGCCATTATGTGCGCGCCTCGTACGTGTCAGCATGCAGAACTCGTACATTCTATGCCTATATATATGTATAAATAAAGGAAAACGCCGCAAGTCCATTTGTATCGAGTGTATCATTTCCACGCGATTTGCAAAAAGAACAGCAAGAACAAATTAACGGAAAGGAATATGCATTTTTTTCTGGCTTAGGTGTAATTAATTTGTGATATTCATATATGTACAGTTTCGGAGGATCTGCATTCCAGCGAGCGTCAACTGCGTATATTAGAAGCAGGATGAAAAGTGAAAAGCAAAGCTATAAGCCGCAAAGCCTTAAGTATTATACTGCGGCCCTAAAGTATTTTCGACCGTTAGTGTACCAGCAGCGCCACGCATACTGTCATCCACCTTCCACCGTATAATACAAGCAGTAGAGGCGCGCAATTACTTCTCTAGCCGCGCTCGGTGCAGTTGATCGTAAAGAAGGCTCGGCTGCATAAGAAGCCTTTATAAAGTCGGTTATCGCTCTATTTGCATGCGGCGCTGCGGCCGTATGCTTATGTATATTTTCGTCGGCGACTATAGAGACGAGATGAAGACGAGAGAGAGAAGCTGAATATTTAATGGGCGGCTCGTCGGAAAAAGGAAAGGGGGGAAATCTCGCAGCGGCAAAGTTTAATGACGATTGTTAGCGTTTACGATCTTGTAGGTGAGCTCGCGGTTTTAATACTTGGCCGGGAATGATGCCTCGGAGGGAAATAGCAAGTGGCGATTTAGAAAAGACGCGGTGATTCCTCGCTTCCTGTATCGCTGCTTTATGCAATGTCACGCGTATATCTGGGGATTATGGGATTTTTATGGTCTTGTAAAGGAATTATTGGAATATCGATCGGCTTGTACCGCGCGGAAATTAGGATGTAAGCGAAAATTGTAACACCTTATCGAACATGAATACGTTATTTAACTGCGCTGATAAATGGAATCACATTATTTTAAGATCTAATTCCTTAATAAGTTATTCGAGATGTTGCTTTTGATACAAATTGAGTTAGCTGATAATCGCTTCTAATTAAATCTGAATTTATCCACATCCAAGCCGATCGCTGGAAAATATTTTGATCGCGTTCCTGTATCTGGTCTAACTAGTTGATCGCTCACTTAACCGTGCGATTTATCGCTTTCATAATCCACCAACTTTGCATTCTGCATTCTCACCAAAAGTCACTTATCAATTTCAAAAGGTCGTTCGAAAATTTTCTCAGGCTAATAAAGAAAAAACTTATTATGTCACAAACTGGTGATTATTTTGAATTTTTATATTATACGTTCCATCTCGTTTTCCATTCTTGTACGTATAGAAAAGGGAGACTGCGCGAGGGCATTGTTTTGATCGTACGAACAATAGCGGTAAGATCAAGCTCGTAAAGCTACGATTTTAAATTACGATTACGATACGTTCTCTATCTATTATAATCGCATATATAATATATATTGGACGTTCGTAATAATGCGGTGTGCGATTCGCTGTAGGCGCGCGCGCGAGCACGTGATGTAGGATCGAGGAGGAGGAGGAGGAGGAGGACGACGGGAGAGGGCACGAGTGCATGCACAGCCTAATAATGGAGTGTATGTGTATGAAAATCACGGGAATCGCGCGATGGAACGAATCCGTGGGAGTCTCGTCATCTTTGTGCACGTATATGTATACATATGCGCTCACGTGCGCCACTCCTCGATTTCCGTCGCATTGTCTTTCGCCTCTGCTTATACGTTCCGACTTTCGTGATTTTCGCCTCTCTCGCGTCTATAAATAATATAGTAAAAACGCGTGGTGATAGGATTACAAGTATATCAGTCGAATGAAAACTTCGGCCAATTCTTATTTATGCGCGTTCGTTTAATCTGCAGCGACAGTAATAATAAGAACCGGTACCGTTTGAACCGTTATATTATTAACCGAGGCTTTCACGGGTATTTTATTATAATACAGCGTGCGATTTGGCACGAAAGTCGGGGAAAATGTTAATTTCGGCGCTGCATATAACTTGGATTAAAACTTGCGCTTATATTTAAAAAAGTTATTGTAGAAAGTCTCTTTACGCGCGCGTATGTGCACACGAGAGAGGACATTCATGTGCACGAAGGCCTATACTCGCGCACTTTACATAATGCGGGATATAAATTCAATAAATGATGTTTGTTTCGGAAATTTGAGGCTGCCGCGCGAGCACGTCGAATCGGCCTGTTAATGAAGAACCAATAAACGAAAAAGTAGACGAATACGCAATATGGCCGTAATAATGAGTGGGTGTTGCACAATCCGTATACGACGGGGGATTTACGGCAAATTACATAAAAAGGTAGTCCGTTGATTTTTATAAACATTACCGCACTTTTTGCAAAACGCGCTCGTATATACGTAAGGCCGCGTGAGTATGGCAAATATTCGATCGATCGCACGCTCCTATAGAAAGCACACACACACACACAAGCTTTATCGGTGCAAATCTTCTTCCGTACATTCACGTTAGATGTTAGAGCATAGAAAATTCGAGATACGCGGTGTACACGTTGGGGGCGTGTAAGCTGAAAAAAATCGCCACCTGCACAGTCTTTATCAAACATCCGCCAGAAGCTCGAAACTACTTTCATCGGCGAACTCTAACCTTCTTCCTGCTTCTTATCTTGTGATCGAAAGCTGCGCGGGACTATCCGCTCACGACAATAAGCCATGCGCGCTGGCCGCTTGTACCCAGTTCCGCTAACTCTCTTACGGAAAGTAAAAGCCTCGCGCGCTCGACAATAAAGGCGACGAAAAAAAGACAGCGGTCCAAATTAAGAGCACCGCGAGTGAAAGCTCCTCTGCGACTCTTCGAGAGTGCAGATAGTCGTTCGGAGAGAGAAAAAACAAAAGGAGAAAAAGATTTTGCATACGCGCTTACAAGGACATGTAAGAAGCTACCGGTTTCGCGTACTTCGCGTCTAATTTTCTCTGGAGACAGCCGATGAGATCGTACTTTCTCCGCGAAGGGAGGAACCAAATCCCCTATATATACTCGCGCAGCCAATTACCACGATATTTCTGCGTATTTTTTCGTTCAAACTCGCTACGGTCATTTCTCATTTTCTCGAGATAGATCGCTGATTGATTTGACAATAACGGGAGCTCGCGAGAGCTGCTGCCGTACACAATACGATACTGCAGCGCCGGCGTCCAGTTAGCCGCGGCAAATTCGAAATTCACAAATTTATGGCTCATTGTCCGCTACTTAAAATCAATTAACGATCATAGGCTACGACGTTATTATACATTTGCTGCTCTGGGGGTTATTACCGATCTCTCGTACTGGTAGCGCCGAGCGGGTTTTCCTTCGCCATATAGGTTATGTAAGTCGAGCATTTACACTGTAGAGCTGAGCTCTCATTCAATACAGGGGGGGAAGCGGGAATGAATGAGAGAAAAAAAATCGAAGGATTAGTAATGAAGACGGATTAACAGCGATCGGTAGATTTACGATATTACCGAAAACAGAGTTCTCTCTTTTAATCCCCACTCGTCGTGTGTACAGTGCACCTTGTAACCCGTGGGTATAGCAACTGGAAAATTTCTCTGGAAAGTTGTCGCATTGAATTAGAATACACGCAGGGTGAAATTAGTTTTAAGTGGATACGTCGTATTCACATGTCGGTAAGTTTAATTAATCGACTTTTGATCCTGAATTATAAGGCGCATTATGCTGCGAATAGTGGCAAGTACCGCGTGCGATTGACGAACTTTTGTATGCGCTTTGCCTGAAATGCCCGGTATTTATTATGTCCAGTCTGTATGAGATTGGGGGGAATGGTACGGGGATTCGGAGATATAGCCGACGTGCTATGGGAGTTTTAGACTGGATTCCGGGCTTTCTAATGCTGTATTTACGAGCTTTTGGGAGAATTGGGGAGACAAATTCTGTCGAGATTCTAATAGTTATCCAAAGTAGTGAATAGTTGGCAATTTTTTTGGCTATTATTCAAAATAGCAATGAAAGATTAATCTTTCCTGTTGATAGAAATTTTCATAAGAATGATTTATTTATGAACCAATAATTTCTTAACAAACTAACAATAACATTATACAGTGTGCTTATAAATAATGTACAGCAGGTCAAAATGTTTGTTAGTATAGGGGCTTTCAGCTGCCGATGGCAGAACCCGGCCATAAACCACTGAACAAACGGAGATAAAGGAACGAAGTGAAGAGAGTCAAGTAAATTATGCAAAGTATGCAATAAGCGGCGAACGAAGAATATATAAAGTTTAGAGAGATCGTGGTGTATTAGCCTTTTACTTTTCCGCCAATAAGTCCACACACCATCCATTATGCGCCGTTAATGTAAATTACGCTTAATGTTCCACCGGCAAACGATATGAATTTTATGTATAATAAACATTTAAATCACAACGCGTGTAAAACACTGCCTCTTTTTATTTCCATCGGTGTCCCTCGAAGCTGTTCTCCTAGTTTCGTTTTACCGAGAGAGTGGAACAAAAAAAATATTGCAAAAGCACGTGGGACGTTCTGCCACGCGGCGAGAGAATGAGATAGCGCAATTAACGAGTTTTTATGCGTTAAACAGAAATGTATATATATGTATGTGGAGAGAGAGGGAGAGGAACTTATAAGCTGCACCGCGCGATAATGATTGCGGTTAATTGCTGAAGCCTTTTACAGGTCGTTCGAGTATCGAGTATCGAGAGACAGAGAGAGACAATAATACACGCGTGATCCACAGTGTGTGTACGCAGGATAAAAATGCCGCGGGCTCGTTTATAGCTTGTTTATTTATTAGTTATATCCATGCCTCGAGGATTGCAAATATAATCCCAATGTATGTGACTTATCCTGGAAAATAGATAAGTGCAGGTATGATATAAACCATTTCCTCTTGAAGACATTTCTATATCGCTGGATCTAATTTAATTTTCCTCTATGTATTACATAGTTGTAGAGAATACTTGTATAGAGCAGAAATGTGTTTTCATCGACATACCAAGCGTGTGATACAGCCTATACGAGATCTGGTTCATCCAGGGTTGTTTTGTTGACCCCAATGATGATAAGGTCTATCGTTATTTTTCGCGACGACAAGGACGATCGCTCGCGGGCATTAAACCCCACGAAAGAGTCTCAAGGTTACGCTTTACAGGCAGTAAAAAGTGAAATCTTTGTTTTACCGGCTGCAGCGTCTGCAGGCAAAAAGGATTAGAAAGCCTTTAAATAGAAACTTGCGCGCGAATTTCCTTACAATTTCCTATACTTCTTCTCCGCGCACTTTTAATATTGCACGTAATATTCGTGCGTTGGGCTGCGAAAAAGTTCATTCGCGGAGAAAGCGTGAAAGTCGATTCTCATATCGATTGTAATATATATATTTTTAACAAAACAGGAGCGCTTAAATGCGTTATATATATTGCGCAAGAATGTTGGACGTTACATGCTCGCCTCGCGTGTATAGCCGCGGCGCAGCGATGACCATTTGCATTCAAATGTTTCCGTCAATTATTCTATACGCGCGCATTTTCTTGCAAGATACGCACTGCGTATGTATGTATATTGTGTTCACCAACACAGTTCGCTTCTTGCATCTCGCGCGTTACACAAATATGACTTTAAGATAATGCAAGTTTCTCTTATGTAAATAAGTGCTCCCCGATGATATTTTTGAGAAGCTGTCTATTATTACTGCTGAAAGGCGGCTTACAAGCGCACTTTATAAGCCCGTTTTCAAAGAGCGTTTGTAGTTACATCATGGTATTGTATGCGTAATATTCTAGTTTGGCTTGTGTTTTCTCATAAATGTGCCAATAATATCGCTTTACAAGAAACCTTCATTATTCGAAAAAGTATAAACTTCGCAACTGCAAGAGTAAAATTTTGGCAAGCTCCCTTCATCAACAACGCAACCAAACGCACCCAGAACAAGCGCAGCACAGCAGAAATCGTCCAACAACACAGCAGCAGCAGCAGCAGCAGTTTTACGCGCTGCAAACTCGAACGCATTGGCCTTGACAGTCAGTCTTGGGGCCGCGAGCCGCGGCGTTTGTCGACAGTGAGAGTTGAGAAAAAATACGCACAAGTTCCCCGGCTCGCGAGCGCACGGGTTCGATGCCACTTTCACGATGCGTGCCTGCACTTTGTCTTCTTCTTTATATTCTGCCTTGGCTGCGAGGAACCGACGAAACCTGTTTTTGTATATATACTTGTGCGAGTGTGTGTGTGCGAGAGAAAGATACACTGAAAAAGGGATTCAGAAGATGCGCGAAGTTCGTGTCCATTTGTGGACGCGATCGAAACGCTGCAGGGCGATAAAAATGGATTGATTGATGGTCGCGGATCGTGACTGATGAGCTGGAAAATTTTTGGGCGTGATGCGGCGGGGAGTGGTGTTTCGGATCGAAGGTGATTCTTTAACGTTTCGCTGATGAAATATAAGTATTGCAGGCCTGTTTTTTTATCGACGTTTTATATCCTTAATAAAGGAGTATAAATAATTCTTGTTTTTTATTGGCATTGCAAAAGATCGACGTTTTACAAAAAAAAAAAGAAGAAAATACTTATAATTTTATCGTTGTTTATTATCAATTCTTGACTGTTGCCATGATCAAACGCGTACCAACGCAGCGATAGCAAAGTATCCAAGAATTTATGGTTTTCCCCGTAAAAGCACGCGTGTTCGCGTACTTAAAGACACATTAACCGCGAATCCCTTCCCCCTCCCCCTTTCTCAAGCGAAATCCACCATTTATATAAATTCCATTATGCATTTTTCAATCACACTAGATCCGTCCTTATCTAAACGTTTTGAAACACATACAGTTTAAACGACAGCAGTTAGCGGGCTCGTAAATCTTCATGGACGCCAGTTAAGAGCGTAAAAAGGAAAAAAATGAAAACGAAAAAAAGCGCTCGCCTCAAAGGATTAAAATGCTTTCCAAGCAAGCTACGCTACCCGATCTCTTTCTTGCAACTAAACGGTGTGAAAAGAATATGTATATATTCGCAAAAACACGTAAAGAAATTAAATTTAATTAGCTCGGATGTTAAAGCGTGGCTAGAAAAAAAAATCCCCAATAAAAACCCTTACGAAATGACGCTTATGCCGTGCGTACGTCATAAACCGCGACTCTCTGCGGCAATAGGAACGAATTCGCATAAACAGATAGTAAAAAGGAGCGAAGAAAAAAAAGAGTGCCGAGCTTCCACAGAAACACTATTAAGCAAATCGAATGGCGAATAAAAACGTTACACCGTGAATGCGAGAAGTAAATGTACACTAGGCCAAAGTGTGTAAAAACGTAACTTGAATTACGATTTGTTAAATGCGGTATCATACACGTACGCAGGACAGATTTACGAGGGTCCGATTTCGTTAAAAATTCTGAAACGGTGTCGAAATTTCGCAAGCCCGCATATGTATAACTCAGCGATGCGTGTGTATATCGCGGGCACAATATATATACATCGGATTAGCGCATTTTCCAATTAGCGAAGTCGAAAATGTATAGGTGCATAATAAGTGCAAGAGCAACCGCTAAACCTTCTCGCATGCCACGGATGCGTTTGTGCATATATATTCATCGAGCAGCAAGCAGGAAGTCCGTGGTGAAAGTAATTAGCTTATATCCGATAATACTATCCTCGACTTTTAGCATTTACAAATAAAGAATAAATAAGTTATTGGTCTGTAATAAAGTATACTAGTTGTGAGGCGATCTTTAACCACGAGTGGCTAGCTTTAATTGACAGTTATGACGCGATTGATTTCAAAAGCTGCTGCCGCTGCCGCGCTGCTGTTTTCTGTGAGAACATTTTTCCGACGGATCATTTTAAATATTTACCGCGCGATTACGTAATGTGAGGGTGAATCGGGCGTATAATCATAGGCGGCGATTGATGAGATCGGTGAGTTTTCTGAGAAATACTATTCATTTATCGGCTCAATTGCCTTATAAACTTTATCAAATTTATTATTATAACTACGGGGAAAATTACGAAAATCTCATTATAGAAAGTTTGTAGTTAAGCTTAACCGCGATAACCGCGGCGCCTGTAATAATTCAGTGTATGGAAATATATCAGTGCATTGTGAGAGCTTGGGCTTCTGGTGTTGAGCGCGAAACGTAGATTTATTTGTATCTCAAGCTAGAAAGATAATGGAAACGCAGAATAATGGAATATTGAAATAAGGCTTAAATTTTTCTTGAACCCCAACTATCGAAAGTACCAGCTATATTTCCATTTATTAATATGTTATTCGACATTCTCGCAATAAAGCTTTCGTTCTCAATTCGGATCGTACACTCATAAATTTGTAAAAGACTATAAACTTATAATTTTAACAGAACAAAAACCATTTGAAAATGGGAAAGTCTTAAACTAGAAGGAAACTTGGAAATCACGCCATTAAACGAAATCCTTAAATTTTCTTCTAGCGCAGTCATTCCAAAAAGAAAAGGAGCGATCGTTACGATTCCACGATCGTATTATGCATCGAAGCCAAAGTGACCGACATTTACATTGGTTAGATTATATAAATTCATTATAAATATCCCAACGAGCCTTGCCGCAGAAATAAATAATAACCGGCGCAACGAACGCTTGATTATCAACAATAAAACGCGGGTTGCATCATTCCAGCGAATCGCCGATAACTCGCTCGCCCCAAAAAAAGAAATAGTCTACAAGGTAATAAACATTGCATAAAATACGCGCGGGTGGGGGGTGGAGGGGGACTAACGGAAGTTATGGGTATAGGGACGAGACCAGCGCGCGGCTCGCAAATTATCCGACGGATCAATCAGAGCCACTAAATATTCGCCCGAGCCTAAAAGCTACTGCGGCAGCTTCACGGCCAACGAACGGCTCTTACTGGATATACATTTTGCCAATTGGAAATGTCGAGAGCGGTGAATAAGCGGACTAGCGATTTCCGCGTTTCACTCGATCGATTATATTGTTCGACTCTCGGGAGATGAACTGCACCGGCCCCGAGGATGGTGAGAAGACTCGGGCATCCGCAGCTGCCTATTCCCTCGCGACCGTATGTGTACGTGTGTGTATATATGTAGAAACGCTTTCTCCGCGGAGTGTCGTCAACGTAGTTGTCAGCGTGACGCGCGGGAGAGATTTTCTCGATCGAATATGTATGGGGTATTCCGTGATACGTTGGCTTTTTTCCCCCCAACTCCCGACAAAATGAGTTTCTCTTTTTAATAATAATCAAGTTTATACTTGATTTATTTAAGCTACCATGATAAATTCTTAGCCAATTCCAATCGAGTTTTAACTTTCGTTTTGAAAAGTGTTCGTTTCTGCATTATACGCGTGCGGTGACAAATTATACTCACAGCGATGCTTTCAAGTTTAAATTATTCATCAATAATATTTATCGAAACTTTGCGGAGGCAAAAAATTATGTGCATAATCGAGTACATAAATTTGATTTCACGCGGAAATCTCGGGTATACGAACTATTGTAGAGATATACGAGCTTCACTATAGCGAATAAAAGGGAAGGTTTATTTAGAGCTGCGATGGGCTGTTTGAACTTCGCATTGGGAGGATGTGAAAGTGCAGCTCGAGGTCTTTTTTTCTGGTACGTCCAGGAGCGGCAGCCTACGGCGCGATGCAGCACCGCGCGCCAAAAATTGATTTATGTTTAATGGAATTCACCGCGGCGAGGGCTTATATCTGATTTCAAGAAATACAAACTTCTGTTTATGTGAATGCATCGCCGTTTTTTCGCGTTCGTTTTATTTTTCTTTATAGCCAATCGATATATAATACAAACCCGCGCGCCCAGAGGATTAAAAGTTAAGTCTGGTTATGCACTGGCCATTTTATCTTTCGTGGTTTTTCAAATTGCGCCGTTTTACGTAAGGCTCCTGTAAAGTAGTCTGGGGTATAGTTTGGGATCTTATAAGAAGATTTTCTAGATCTATTTATAAATCCGTTTTTTTTTATTTTATGACTATTATTAAATTGAATTTTTTTTAGTGTATTATTAAAATGTTGCAGCATAATTGTGACTTTTACGAAGTGTAATCCAACTGTAAATACTGACCGCTGTTACATGGCTATATGTACTATTGAATGCGTTATAGCTCACCTGCAACAGAAGAAAAGTAAATTTCATTATTATTATTTCAATTGTAATAAATAATATATCTTATAAATTATGTACATTAATATCATAGTATTTTTTATAATAATGATTTTAAATAAACTTTCAGCTCTGTATAACAATGTAATAAACAATCGAACGTCGCACATTTTAAAATCGCCAATACATCGTAAATTGATAGAATAACGAACAATTTCATCGATTCTACGAGCAAATTATACGGCTTTCGAATCTTAATTGACAGATAGATTATAGCACAGAATATCCAGGATATAATTTTCCAGAAACGTTAGGAATATATATACGCGCGTCTGCATATCCTTGGGCTTCGCGCGTACGTGTGTGTGGGCAGATTGCGATGAACCACGTCACTAATAGGCTTAGAACAGAATAAATATTGGGAAAAGTAGGCAATAGTGCCAATTACTTCTCTCTCACTCTCTTTCTCTCTCTCTCTCTTTCTCTCTCTCTCGAAAGAGGTAAAAACCGGAAGACGGCGGCAGCTGCTCTGCGGTAATGTATTAACGTTTTCCAAGTACGGACGAAATTGCGTCTAATCCCCGTGCGCGTGTGGCGGATATATATGTATATATGTTGGACTGCCGACGCGTACATTTGAATGTTTGTTTCTGTGCGGGCGCGGAAAAGGCTGTAATTGCACGCCCGGCGATTTGTGGTTCTTCGTTTATATTATGCGCGCACGCGCAATGAGCCGCGCGGCTGCGGAGAAGTTTGCATTTGACTTTTCGTAATGGCTTTTCTTCTTTCTCTCTCTCTCTCCTTGCACGGGATGGATTTTGCCAAGTGATTTTCATCGCTCTACAGCTGCTGCTGTAGTGATCGATCAATTACGTATGAAACGGGACCGAAGTATCTTTTTCTTCGGAACTGTTTCGGTGCTATTCTATAGCATCGAGGAAGAGGGAGTTTTTGCACCGCGACTAAATTAATAGTTTCGATTTGGTTGTAACGATGTGGCTCGGCTTGAAAAAGTTGGCGGAAGAATTCTTTTGTGTCCGTAGACGAAGGTTTATTACACTTAGCTGGAGTTTGGGATCCTGGTAATTAAGCGCTTTCTCGCGGGTTGGAATTCAATTGATTTCTATGCTAATTCTTTTTTTTTATAAAAAAAAAAGACACGCGTTATGGAATTATTATTTATTGTAGCTTTCACACCAGGAGCAGAGCAAAAACTGGAATATAATTAACGTTTATATTAATTGATGAATGGTAATATTAGCATAGATATAAATCATGTATATCAAACAAAAAAAAAAGTACTTTACGACGTGTATAGAACGCTTTTTAGAAAGTATAAATATGCTGGAAAAACGGTTTATTGCCCGCGAGAAAAAGCTGTGTTTTTTCTCTACAGCCGAAGAAAATGAGTTTTCCACATCTCTAAAGTAAACAATCTCCGCGAGCGTTTCATATATAAAACTTTACATAAATGTGCAAGAATTTCTTTCTATTTAGTAACAGCGCAATTTTTAATAGAGTTCTTAGCGTATGGATGTTACCCGCATAGCTGTAAACTAGCAGCACAACTAGTTCTACGCGGTTATTCTTTTTAATATTGTAACGGCAACAATAAAACTGTCAATGGAAAAAATAACGTATTGTTCAACTCATCAGGAAAAAAAACGTTCGTAAACTACGTTACGGGTCGCGGTCTTAACCTTCTTTCGTATCCCCTTTCCTCTCTAACAAATAGAAAAAAAAGCATCTTTAATAATGATTGTTTTGATACATAATGGGCACTAAACAGCCTCGTTTCGCGGTTAAACTTCCCATCGCTCGCTCGACTAAAATGCCCAACTGAAAAACTCACGCCTCATCGAGCGCCTTTTCTCCACTTTCCTCAACACCGGCCATCCGATACCAAAATTTTGAAACTCACTGCCTTAGCCACAGCAATATAGCGGTCTCACTTTATTTCTGCGGCACGCATTTCCCAACTACGTCTCTTAACGAGAGAGCGCCAATAACAGCTGCAATTACTCGGGGATATAATGGCGAGCTCTTTAGCTCTCTCAACGATACGATGGCTCTAACGGTAACATCGTTAAAATCGTTTCGCGCACATCGACTGCACTGCGCGCAGCCAGTGGAAAAAAGTCGCGCGCCAGCAGCAGCAGCAGCGAACGGCGGTCGGAATAAACCTAGGTCGAGGTCCCAACCTTATTCGCCATGTATCACCCTACCTTTTTTTTTTTTTCCACGAATGCTACAGTCGATCTAGACCGGATGCCCCGTGACTCGCTGCTACTACTGCTGCTGGCAATACAACAAAAACTTCACGCGGGAAAGCCGCGTCGAGGCGCGTGGGACAAGGACGTTGCATCCTTGTTACCCTTTTCTTCCGTTGGGAATACACGCGCGGCATGTGTGTATATGTGTGTGTGTGTGCGTGCGCGCGCAAGAGTTGCGAGAGGAGGCGGGTACGGTCTGCCAAGGACGCCTTGGCTGTCATTAGCTCTAGGCGATTGCGCGCGCGAGCGCGTCTCTTTCTCTCCTTTAGCCTGTCTGTCTTTCTGTCGATGAGACAGACTGCATCGATCCTCGTTAGTGAGAAATCCACACTCCGAGTGCTACAGGCTTTTGCTTGGATCGGTCCCAATTCTGGATTTCCCTCCGATGATTGAGGGAATGGTTTTTATCACGCGTAATTTCAGGAAGTATAAGAGAGATAAATGTGCCCGGAGATGGAAAAATTAATGACTTAATCAGGAAAGAAACGGAGTTAATGTACGCTCGACACTGTTGACAAAAAAAATGGGCTAATAAGGAATAATATGGAAAAGCAGCGCATAAAGTATTGTTATTAAGTATCGCAATAATCATTGCCAAGATATTAAGGAAGCTTGTTAAAATACTATATAAGTACACGTATTAAGTATATCCGCGAGCGGGACGAAATCTCAATCTGCCGCCGCGACGCAGATAAAAATCGCAAAAATCGCTTCATTAAATCCGCCGGCAAAAAAAATAAGGAGAGCCGCAATTAAAAGCTGTCGATAGGAGAAAAACGAGGCAAATTAATAAGCAATAAATTCGCGGCAATTATGAACAGTGCACAGAGTGGACCGCGAGCCAATCAGCACAACATCCACTCCCGTCGTTACAATCTCGCGGTTGGATAAATTAAAGCGATATTATAAGATAAACGCGCGCGAGCTAAGGACTTTTTCCCCCGCGATATATGTGTATATACGCACTTTCGTTAATTAACAGGACAACGCCCAAGAACGACACGCATGTGTGTATATGTACGTATATGTATGTATAGATATGGACCGCGAGATATAAATCGCATCGATTAACATCGACATGGCAAAGCGATTTTCCGCTGCACCCCCATAACGCGATACTGTACCAGAGAAAATCAAACTGTCCCGGAGTGATGTTATAAGGCGTAGGTGAGACGTTTCGAGGTCGCTGCGGCTGTATATGCGTATATAGCTTTGCGAGTAACGGTAGCGGAGACAATTAACTGCCTTTGTAAGAACTACTGTTTGCCTACGGTTTTTCTCATTGCAGCCTGTGTACCTTCGTATGCAGCTCCGACAATATAATAATATACTCTTAGAATTGGATGTGATGTACGTGACATTTCGGATCGCAGTACCTTTCGAAATACGGGGATTTGTAAATTGTAATTTAGATAAATAATAGGAGAGTTATACACTTCAAGGGTACAGCTCAAGATATAGTGTTATATTTATGTACGTATAAACGAAAAGATTTGAGTGAAATACCTATTCTACTTTAAGTTTTATGATTTAAAAGTTGATTACTTGCACCGCATTATGATTGATCTATGTCCAGAAAATTATATTTCTACTGTTATGTTGGAAAGCCTGCATTGTTACATTCGATGTCTGTGTCATACATGGCAGTAGACGTAGTCAAACTTATAAGAATAAGGGATTTTCAAGAGTTTTTACAAGGGCATTCATTTCATACAAAAGGTTAACGTTTACCTTCTCCGATTGTGCGAGAGACATCCAAAAGAATTGATCTCACTGAGGCGAGTATTCGAAGCTATTACGATACTTTATATAGAATTAATTCTAGGACAAGAATATTTGAAACTTGAATATTTGAAGAATATCATTGAAACAATAAACTCTGTAAGAATTAATTTCCATGAAAAAAAACCGTGCGTGTTCACGAGATAAAACCTTTTTGCCCGGAAAAGTTGAGATAGCACTTTTTTGCCTAAAGTAGTTGAGATGGCACTTGTGTGCCCAGAAAAGTTGAGATAGAACCTTTTCCAAACTGGAATGTTAAAACAGGCTCTTTTTTCCACCGAAGCGACGATATTAACACTTACTCGTATAATTATAGTCTATCATAATGCGAAAGCGCTCAAATTACACACATATATTATCCAGCGATTTGCATCGGTTCTCTTATCTAACGGCTGAACGACTCGAGCGAGTGGGTTACAAAATAACCGAACTGTCAAACTGGATCGGAATCCTGCAGCATTCTTATTTTGACACTTACCGCGTTGCGCATCCGCGCGTATATATCGATATGGGAACAAAGGGAATTACGTATAGACGCGCCAATCACTCGAGCGCAGATCGTCAGTCGCAGATCATAATCGCGACTTTCTCGCGATGTGTCTTTTCGTGCCGACGTCCCCGGATGATTGTCGACGTGTATACATAACGCGAGAGTCGGAGCTGATCTTTCAACGGTGCGACGATTAGATCAGCGCCGAGCGGACAAATAGAGCGTGCATCTCTCGGTGTGTTGTAATATTGCGCGGCAGCTGGTCGTTATTGAATTATTGAACAATCGCTGCGAGTCGTTCTCGCGGATTGTTTCTTTTTCATCGCGAGTCTCTCCTGTTTGACCACGCGATACTGCGACATTACAGAGGTGCGCTGCGAGTTTAACTTTGGAAATTCCGTTGAATAATGAGGGACGAAAATGTGTAATAAATAGCTTGTTTTAAAATTTAATAAAACCAGGGAAACGTTTGCATACGGACGCGGGTATAGTGCGAGGGATTACGCAACACAGGCTGATTTTAATATACCAAAACTTTCGCCGGTCTGGCCATGTCTGCTTCTCTCGCAGTAGAAAAGGTAGTCGCTGCGGCCAGACGTCGTGTAAAAAAACGTCTCTCTCTCTCTCTGCACACCTATACAACGTAGCAAAATTATATTCAGGCTTTTTCTACTGCCTGATTATACTCTGCATTTTCTACTTGCGCTGCCGGGGCCTTTGCATATACATATATATACAGCCGAATGACTTATTATTATTGAAAACTGAAATTTCCGTATTCCTGGCTCTCTCTATTATGTATAAAAAATAAGCGAGTCCATGCGATTAAGAATTTGCGCTCATTAAGGATAAGAAAGAAAAATTTTAATGAAATGGTATAGCGTTAGTCATATTTGATGCTAATCACCTAGTTTATTATAAAAAGAAAATGTGGATACTTGCTTAATTATTTAATTTTTATTATTTTTAGTGCTCTGGGACTATAAATAAATTAGATCGCAAATGTGTTTATGAATAGGGTATATAAATAGATTTGAAATTAACCGTTGGATAATATATATTTCCTAAGATTGTACTAAAATATGATCAAACTGGATCAAAGCAGTTACTTAATAGCTACACTTTATTTTACATCTATCATTCTTACGACTTCCGATTACAGTTTCTACTCAAGAGTGTGTAAACATTAAGGCTTCCTCGTTACTTCTAAACCAAGTATTACAAGGTGTTTAATACAACGGCAGCAGCAAAAACACGTTGAGCCCAACAACTCGCGCAAGGAGGTAAAAGTAAACAGAGAAAAAAGCTCTCCTTCAACCACCAACCTGCATTCGTATACAATAAGACAAAGACAGCGAGCACGATCGGCCGAGCTATCTGAATATCTCTCTATCCCCGGATCACATCACGTGAGTGCAGTTGCGCGCTGTGCACGAACAGCGGATTCCGCATGACTCGTGATCCTTGGCACGCATATAATAAAAGCTCTCTGGTCTCGCGCGGGCGCCGGTAGCCGCGCGCAACATTCCACCCACGCGCATAGATCATTGGACTCAGCGGCTCTGCTGCTGCTGTGAATAGTTACCGGGCCCACGCGCTCGACCGAGACTGTTTTATGAACTCGCGGAGAGAATGGAATTAGTCGGATGAATGGGTCTTGTTTATGATGCGGTTCGGGGTGTCCTTTATACGCCGATTTTTACCCGATCTCGAATTCGTGTCGCGATGCTTGTTTACGAGGTGGTCAGGGTGTCGATGCGTGAATGGTTGCAGTGTCGTTATTTCTTTTTTTTTTTTTTTTTGTCATATAGCTGGGAGGTGGCGCGCACACTCGAGATTTATGCGAGCGGAGATATGCGCATTTACTTAGAATTAAAGTCGATAATTTATTTACATTCTTGCGCGCGCCGATCGCCGCGAGATCGTATTATATGTGGAACGTGTGTACACGGCTACGCTGATGAATTCACTAATGTGAGATAATGATACGTTTTCTTTTTTTTCCTCTTTTTCTTTTTTTCATTCGCGTTCGGTTACATTTGTTTTTATGTAATGTATAATAAAGAGTGGATAAATTGTGTATGCGTAGGTTCGTGCAAGTAATGAGCTGTGAAATACATGTATGAGGCTACGAGTAGCATTATGTATAGATACTTTATTGGAAGAATCGCGGAGAAAGATATTCATAAATGGATGGCTGAATTAAGTTGTGCGAGACTTTAAGAATTGCGTGAAATTTGTTATTCGTCTGGCATTTTATATATCTGCGTGAAACTAACTTACGCGTCTGAAATGAAATATTTTATAGTACCGAAGAAGTAAAATGAGTATAGAGTGCAATTGGTATATTTCTTTTTATCCGTTATTAGGTTTGCGTTTAAAAGTCAACGGGATCGACGGTATCCCGAACGATAACTACCAGTCATAATTTACCGCTCACAAAAACATTGTACGCCTATTTTCCTACACAATATTACGAACAATAATATAAACTATACCATTAAAGCCGAAACTTATAAACGGCAGTTATGCACGCAGACTTTTAGCTGAAAAGCTGGGCGCTATCTCACAATCACATATACATGGCTTCCCGAGTCCCGCGTTGGCACCGCGCAGCCTCAATGGATAATCAGCGATATATCGTTATATAGACGGGACGGCGCGCGGTAAAAAGCTCCCCCTCAACTTTCTACATCGGATCTCTCTGGGACGTGAATTTTTCCTCTCCCGCCGCAGAGACCTGCAGCGATTCCCGTATAACTACCGTTCATTTGTCGCGCCAGTGAATAGCAAAAGAGTCTGGCTCATAGTCCGATTCAGTGACAGTCTATATATACCCGTTCGCTGCAGTTCTGTACTTGCGTAATATAGCGAACGAATCGAATCCACCCATTTTTTTTCCTCTCTCTCTCTCTCCCTCACTCTTTCTTCGAGTAGCCGCCTACATCATCCACCGGCGACTTTCTTTCAATTAAACGCTGTGTGTGTGTGAGTCTAGGCGAGCAGCACAGCAGCGGCAGGAACGTTATATTATCGGGACGGCTAATCGGCAGTGTGCGCAGTCCGTGCGCGCGGTGAATGGCAAGGTGAAAGCACTTAAGGATGTGACCGTTTGACAGTCGGCGTAATTTATGCGCCCGCGCGAACTCCCAGGGCGTTTTCCTGGGACATATACACTACTTATATCTCGAGCTGCTGCAGAGGGAAAACTCCTATATGCCTCCTCCTCCGAATTAGTGAAAATTACGATTCGATGCTGTGTGTGTGTGTGTGTGTGTGTGTGTGCCCCGGTCGCGACTTTCCCCGTAATTGGACATTTTTTCTACTGCTTTCTTCGGCTTTATGCAAAAAGATTTAATCCCCAGTGGGTGTTGTTTCGTTTTCTTTTTTATTCGATTATGCACATTTGGAGAAAGGTGTGTGTGTGCGCGGAGTTGTGCAAGTCATTATTTTAGGGATTTGCGCGATAATTTAGTCGATTTAAGGAGACAAGCGCCGCGGCTAAAATTTTCACTCAATAATTTAGTAGATCGAGCCGACCCCGGCCAACGTTTCTTTTTTTTTTTTTCTTTCTTTCTCTCCTCGCGGAGTTTGTTTATTTTGCCGTTCCTTTTATGTAAGAAATAATGTATGCGCGCAAAATATAACGGGGGGGTCCATGGGCCGTTATCTCGCAAATCTTTTGAAACACGATCGGTTCGAATTATAATTTCGGAATAACGCGCCCGCCTCGCATAAATAATCAATATACGAAAATTTATTGAAATCGGCCCGATACTTTTGCCTTATGTACATAATTATACCGCAGTTCTACACTTATACAAAAACTCGTTGTTGCAGCTTTTTCGCCACTCGCGTTCCGCTTGACAATATTTTTTTCCCCTCCATTCATAAAGGCAAGTCCTATTTAGCTTATTTTTCTAATTGCTAAACTTTAATTGATATATATGTATGTATATACGGTGGACATGGCTTAAGAGCGGCGGGCAAATTTATTTTCCTTAATTGAAAGCCGTTGCCGTTGATGAACGAGCCTGACCCCATTCTGCACGCGGCTACTATAACAAAAATGTCTTTAACACTCCCCGACAAAAGATGTTTACGTAACGCGTTAAATCGACAATGCGGTTATAGTCTCGTCTCGCGCGGCGGCTGGCATCCTTTCGTTGTGCTGAACGAATCGACGCTACTTCTCTCTCTCTCTCTCTCTCTCTCTCTCTTTCTCTGTTCCTTCGGATACGTGCACGCGCACGCACGAAATGCATTATTATCCACGTACATTCTGGGAATGCGCGAGTATTTATTGTGGCGTACACATTGCGAAGAGGCACGCGTTTCTTAAGCTGCGCGGTACTGCGGAGCTTCTTTGGTTAAATGAGCTCTGCCGAATTTATTATAGGCTGCTGTTATACGTTATTGCGCAATGGTACTTACGGTTTGGTTAGCGATATTTAAAGTGGTTTTGTTGTTGATCACTGCAAGAAGGTGAGTTGTGATTGGGCGCGGAAATGGAAGATTTAGTCGATGAATAGACTATCATAATTAGAATGAAAGATGTTTTGGAAAAAGAATTGAGTATCGATGTCTCATTTTCAGTAACAAATACCCAAGTGTCCAGCTGAAATTTTACAGGCCCAGCAACAGAACAATGCTCAACTGTAACGTGTATCGTTACAAAATTTCGCTGCAGCTGTAAACTAAATTATTTTAATCGCGCCTTACTCAACGCTGCACTGCACAAGGACGCGCTGCCCATACCCACGTTGCAGAAGCGCAAAAACCGATTGTGTATTTGCGCAAGTGGTGGTGTGCGAAAAAGTGGTGTGGGGCCAGTCAGTCCGAGATAAAAGACGAGCCCTTTTTTGCAATACACACACATACACACATACACAGAGACACGGTAGAACAGAAAGCCGAGAAGAGAAAGAGAGGCGCTCGCGTGAAATGCATTATGCACCCGCTGGACATTGATGGAACACTTGCGATCCCAGGGCCTCGAGGCAGTTATTCTTATACCGTATAGAGCTGAGCGATTTGTATTTTCGATATTTTTCTTTTTGCTTCGGAGAACGCGTGTTTCCTATACCCCAAGACAGCCTCGTTGGTACGATGTACAAAGGCGCCTACGGATTTTATGCGCCGATTGAAAAAATGTGCGCGCCCAGCGGTGCGTAAGTGGAACTGATACGGTATGCATCCCGCATGCGATTTTATCCCTTTGGGAAAGGTGAAAGTTCTTGTGAGTATACGTAGAAATAGCGCCTCGTGGGTGTTGCTCCTCCCTTTCTTATTATTATACTTTTAAGAGCTGCATTTATGGTTGTTGTTGTGTATACCATATTTAATAAGCTTATTAAATATTCTTTTCAGAAAACCGTGGCTTTCAGTCTATTTCTATACTCAAACTTTTATGCAAGCCAAACTTCGTTATATCACCGGGAACACTGTATGTTTTTCCTGTTACACTCGAAAGCCATTACATTTGCATTAAAGAAAAATTAATAGAATCCACCGCCGCGAAACCACGATACCATTAGGATATACCCACACCGCTTACGTCAATAAATTTTTCCCTAATACCTCTCGCGCGCATACAATCAAAGCATCGCGGAAAGCTCGCTATAAGAAGAAAGTTGGCGAAACAATCTCTTAATCGTGCATTTTTAATCGCTGTGTAAAGCGATACTCTCATACATAACGCATCCGACGAAAAAAATCCCACTGCCAGGAAGTCTTTTTTCACTGCCGCAGCAGCAGCGGAAGAGATGTATATATATATATATATATAATGCAGTATAGGCGGATGATAAAAAAGGAAAAAGCGATGGAAAGCTCCTTAGGCTGCGGCAATATACTATCGGAGTCGTGTGATCTTTAAAAACGACCGGCTCGAGGCACGCGGGGATTAATCGATTGCCTCGAAGGGAGCGAGTACACGATGCACCCGCGCAGTAGTGAAAGTGGAGGGAGACCCGCGCCGCTGCACCGTTTGTAAAAGCATCAATTTCGTAGCCGAGGGGAATTAAGATTGGTTTGGACATTGTAATGGGTATGCGCCTATTCGTCGCGATGTGGGTAGCGCGCGAGTTTTTGTTGGTTTTATATCGGTGATTAGAGGTAATTTTGCGCGCGGGGCCGGGATAAGGCTTGGCTTCGGTTGGACGTGTCTGATTAGAGGGTATAGTCACGCCGATGCTTATCTGCCGATCTTTTTGATTTATCGAGCGAGTTATTTTGTTTAATCGGAATGATGAGAAATTGAAGCGAAGGCTTCTGGTAGGGAATTATCTGTTCTCTACGATTTCGTCTGCGCTCGTTTCGATTTCGTAATAATGAAATATTAATTATTTCTAAATTCAGAGATATGCGATAATATTATGTATCGAGGCCTTTATTGCTACTTCAAAAGACAGAAAACACGCATTTTTGGTTAATTTAATATTATTGATTTACTATGGGATATCCTAATACAGGAAACTAAATCGCATGAACAATAGCTTTCCAACGCATATATGTATATGCACTCCCCCATCGCTTATACCATCGGTATATACCAAGGATATTTTCCATTTGCATTGCACAACAACGCTCAGACGCATCTCTCGTTAAGCAGAGCTTTCCTTGCTCTCTCTCTCTCTCTCTCCCTCTCTCTCGTCGCATTTCACCTCGATTTATTCCTGAGCCGCTAGATTATGCTGTGCCCCGTACTAGATCACTCGAGCGATCGTTCTTCATAACTGCGTCGAAATTGATTAATACTCTTAGAGATCACCAAATACCGTTTAACCTTAGGTTTCTCCAGTGCTTCAAACACTTGGTGCGTACGAAATTAACCTCTGACGAGGTCTCACAGTGG